>JASANE010015054.1:0-10442 GCA_030248225.1 Trileptium ribeirensis
CCCAACAGTGAGCAACACTATTATACATAAATGTCTCGGATCATACGAGAACATTCATGATAATCAGAACAGTAGTTTCTAGACTTTTCGGAACGTTCTACAATGTTCTATTGTTTCTCTCAGAATCCAGAATATTTGTAAGACTTCTGGAAAGTTCGAGAATGCTTTTTTGTTACTCTTCATAACAGCTTGTAAAGCGTTGGAGGAGGACACCCTCTCTCTTGCGAAACCTCTCTGGCAAAATATTTATAGTCAAGAAAAACCCAAGTTTTGCTAAATTTTAGCTGTTTTGTGATTATGAAGCACGATTGGTTGTGTCGTCGATGGAATGTTAAAATTATAGCCTGACACAGAATGTTAACATAAGAAAGGCGTTCTCGAATATGTTTGAATTGTAACACCTGTCCTGTCGCAGATTGATGTTTTCGCTGAGACTAATCACATTGTTGGTCTAATCCCAGCTGAACATTTATTACGTGGTTATAAAAATCAAATATGATGATAATTTCATGATTAAAATAAAGATTAGAGAGTGTTAGTACATTTAGCATCATGTTGTGAAAATCATTAGATATCGTCTTCAAATGTTGACGTGTGCTATAATTTTTTAAAGACAAGCAGCCATGGGAGTTATATTTAATACAAATAGGATTTTAGGCGCCTTTAAATACATAGCTAATTCGTTCATGTATAAATCAAGTTCAATAGCCATGAACAATGTTCGAGTCGTTGAAAGCGGAAGCCCATACACGCTTAATTACAGGATATACTATGGTAAGTTTTTACAGTTTAAATAAACTTCACATTCTATGTAGCACAATAAGCTTTGGTTACTATTAAAATTAATAGTCCTAAACTGGATTACACATAAAGTGAACGTCTTCGTGTGTGTACTTCAGCTTTCATAACTGGCGCAGAATCCAAAATTAACTTTTATTGGTAGCTAAAATTTTACAACTTAAAAATTACCTGACGTCTTTCGGTATGCCTCTACTATGAACTAGAGGATATCGCAAGAAACATTTGTTGGGTGTGAACGCACACGCCAATCATTTGCCTATCAATTGTTTGTTTGGAATTTGTTACCTAGCTATGCTGTTAAATCGCTGACAGTCCGTTAGCTAAAGCTAATATGGATTATACTTTAAAATTCTAGTTTTTGGTGGCACAGCATTTGGGATATGTAATTCAGTACCCGTTTTTCCAAAATGCTTCAATATTCTCATAATCTGTTTTTCAGATTTCGTTCCGTAGAAATACAGCATTTCTTTCATTGCGCTGCAGCTGTTGCTTTAAAAAAAGCTAATAAATATGTGATATATAAAATTGTTTATTGTCCAATATGGTCAACAATATATATTTTTAGTTGATTAGTTCACATGTCTTCCTGTGAACAACGCGGCTCGTTTCTACTGTTCCTGGTTGGGAAGAATGAGTGGCTTTCTCAGCACCACTAAACAAATTCTAGACTGTGTAAACCTAGATTGTGTTATAAAATAATTTATTCGCTGTGCATGTATAAATCAATAGCTTCTTAGATTATTTATACAATTGTTATGAATCTAGTGTATCTTTATGCACAGAGATAGAACACGGTAAAATATTTATTGTTTGTCTGGCAGGATGTAGAAGAAGTGCCAGGATAACAGGCAACCTAATGTTTTATATACCAGCTATAAAACTGCTGTGGTATCGGGCGAAGATACCACAGTCGATATTATATTACAACTGTGAAAACCGAAAAATATGGCAGCTGAATGTTTGTCTGGGGTATCACTAATCGAATCTTTTTGGATCTACAAGAAGACACAGTACCGACTGAGCATTCCCGGTCCGGGTTAGAGCAGTTATTAAACTACTATATTCGATTGTGTTTAAAACGTCTGCTTGTATGATCCAGCAGCAAAATTTCGTGGGTTAGCATCTCGCATCAACCCAACTTTCTAGCGTTTGCTTTTCACACCTTTTCCTCTGCGGGCTCCTGTCGATAAGCCCAAATGAAAAATTGTTTAAGTAGGTATATACCTAATATGTAGGTGTTACTGGGAAGTATTATGTAGATAGATAGATAGATAATGAGTTATTGGGCCATAGAGAACATGCGGAGGCAAAATTAATCTTTGCCCATTGCATTAGCCCATTCATATCTGTAATAAATTGCAAAGAGAAAACCATTACCTTGGCTTGAGATACCTGAGAGGTCGACGGATGATGCGTTCCTATGTAGGGCGCCTTAGCCTCCCTGTACTTATAATAAATTTACAAAGTTTCCTGATATCACAGTCTCTCAAGCTACCTTTCTTCAGTGCTTTATCTCCTAGTATTATTCGCCTGTTATCTGCATAGCATTCACAATTGTACAGAAAATGGTCTGATGTTTCATCATTAGCACAGTGATCACATTTCTTTTCTTCTTTTATTTTTATCTTATGTAGGTGGTAATTTAAAGTATTATGTAAGCAGTTCTGCGTATGGGCCTAGCAATAGGTGTGTGATGCTAAATAGTAGATGCTTGCCTATGAAAGCACGTGACAAGCAACCGACTGAAAAGTTGGGCTGTGGTGGATTCGCGCACCGCCACCACCTCCCTTTTTTGGACGTCAAGCAAACGGTCTACCGATTAAGCTATCGCAGACCGACAGTAATATATAAACTGGTATAATTGCAAGAAGGTTGGATTCTACTGCTACCGTAAAGAACTCTGAATAATACCTGCACCGCGTCACCCCACATGTGCTTGCCTAATAACTGACCTGATGTCTCAATTGCTGCTTACGTGGTGATAGAAATATAGCACAAAAAAGGAACAGTGGTAAGTCTTAGCGAAGACGTGGAAAAGCTCACCGAATAAGCCATCTTTAACTGCTGTTAAGCAGGGCTGGGTGTAAGCTCAGTCTGTAGAGCGTGTGCGTTTGGATCCAACGACAGAAAGTCGAATCCCATACTAACTTTTCAGTGGCTGATTTTCTGATTTTTTGTCTCCAAGAACCTATCGCTAAGACTAACTGAAAAATTGTTTACCTAATAGGCTAACACCTATATCCCCTCATCCGGACCAAGTTACCATTATAATGCATAACACTTTTTATCAAACCAATTGTTTCATACCTATGATATATTTTTAAACTCTTAGCTTGCCTTATCGTCAAGAGGATGAATTCTGAGTGTAAATTCTGAGTGTTGAATATATATGTAATTATCAGAGCTATATATGCAGTTCAGTGCAAATACCATCATCGAAGCTATATCGGTTCTATCCATGAATTGCGTTCTGAGCAAGTTGTTTCCACGGCTAGTGGTTTTGAGCAGCAACCAAGCATTTCATTTTCCAATTCTTCCATTAGCGACCTATCAGTTGTGAGTGTCGAATATGGCGCACCAACAAACCCATTACTGATCTGTCCAGATTTTAACTACACCAACGGTGGACGCTTCCAGGTGGGGATTTGACATAAAAACCGGTTTAGACAGTCGTTCATGGTTAAGACAGCATATGGCCCAGCGATCGCAATTTGCGTTCGTTAATAACGTCGCCGAGTTGAATTGTATGTTGAAAACGCGCACGTACAACCTGGTTTATGATACGGTCCCGATAGCTAATATTCAAAGACCCACGCCAGCATGCAGGCGCAAAAACGTTCAGCTTACATCGCTGTTCCGCAATGAGCTTTCATGTATCGTATCCGTACAAACACATGCGTCATAGACCCATGCTTTTGTTTTGATCGAAATATCCCGACGCTTCCACAGTTTATAACAGAAATGATTAAATGCCATTTGAGCTTTGCCTTAACGCCATGACCCGAGGAACCGCGGCCATCGATTTAGGTGCCCATGTATTTGAAGCAATCAGCGTTTTCGTTATGGTCAGTGTTTAAAGTTGTTTTCGGAGTGTTACAGCAATAATAAACAACTTTGGTCTTCGGGACGCTCATGATATAACCAATACGTTGCAACCAATACGTTTAGCATAGAACGCAACAGCATCCACCGTACGTTGTATAAACACTTCCGACTCTAGTATGAACGCTACGTTGTCAGCAAAATCTAGATTAAATAAATGATAGTTCGACGAATGCAGTTTGACGCTTTCGTTCGTACAGTCTAAAGCATTTTTAAGGCCCGGTTAATCGCACAGAGAAAAGGGTGGGCGAGAAAATCGACCTTTGGCGAACACCATTATGCAAATGCTTTAGAAATATCTTTGTAAACCCATAATTTACTATGCCCGACCTTTTATTTGTGTAAATGCAACGAATATGGCCGATATATTTAGCAGGAAAACCGATTTGTTCTAAAACATTCAGCAAGCCACCACGAATTATTACCTGAAGGCAACTTAAAAGTCAACCAAACATACGATGTACGACTGACGGTATTCATGACGTGTTTCAAGCAAATGACGTAGCCTAGAAATCTGTTCACCACAGCTTAGCTGAGGTCGAAATCGGATTGGTTTTGTCGAAGTTCATCGTCAATGACATCGCATAAGGGGTTAGTAGGACAACCCGTTCGAGGATTTTAAATGTCGATTCGAAAAGCGATATTCCACGATATTTCAAACATAAGGTATTATCTTCTTTTTATAAAGCAGAAGAAAACGCGCACATTCCCATATTCCTGGCATTCGCTCGTGTCGCCAAATGAGATAAATAAGTTGCAGCAGTGGACAGAATGTCGCATCCGGAACCACTTTAAAGGCGTCAACAGTATGTCGCTCACGCAGGCACTTTGGACGGCGTTAGGTCACAGATCGCAAATTTAAGTTCCTTCAACGTCGGAGCTTCGTCTGCCACGTCAACAAAGCCACTTAAGTTACTGAAATCAACAATATTGATGCAGATGCGGTTGAGTAGATTATAAAAGTACGAAACACTCGCGCCAAGTTTGTCACACATATACTGATGATGGGTGCATCCTTGGAGGATTTGAGCATATCGCTAAATCGACTGTACCTGCCAATGTTAATAACGCGATAGAGTGCTTTGACTGAATATTATCAGTGCTTTACTGTCAATACGTTTGATTATGCCCTGCCTGGCAGGTGAGGTTAATTGAAACGCATCGTGATAGTTGTATAGAGCTTTGTCTTTTGAACAAAATAAGCCTATCCGCAGTCGAATCGCCCCAGTGTTTGACGAGGTGTGGCCGATTTGGCGGTTTCCGAATTCCAAGGCCTTTTTGAAAACACATTTCGACCCAACCCTGGAGCGTCGTAGGTGACATCGGCAGCAATAGCTCTACATAGCCTTATAACGCAAAACGTCTGCAGCCATATCACACTTTTTATCGAGATATGAATCAACGTGTTATGATGGGACCCCACAGGGACCCTACACTGATCCATTCGCATCACATTTTGAAGGAGAAGAAGCGAGAACAGACTTTTGCGCCCAATTAAATTGCACATATAGAGGTTTCAGGCCTTCAAATGACCCTAGCGCTACCTCATCTACCAATCATAAGTTGAGGTATGCGTGTCACACCAAAAATTCACACACAGACGCCGCCAAATTCCACAGTCTTAACCAATGAGAATTATTTTTCATAGGCACTCAGAATTCAAAAATATGCAAAAACTGATATTATCAAAATTACACGAATGAAAGAACGAAAATATTTCTTAAACTGGAAATTTAAACTAGATCAGCCCTGCCATTGTCATGGTAAACACGAAACGTAATATTTGTTTTAACTTTGGCATTAGAAACGATATTTGATCCGTTTATTCGCACCTAATATGGGTTGTCTAAGAATTGCTTATGGTGTTCTTTTGCATTTTTCTTTGCAAGCAAGACGACATATCTGTAGTTATATATATATATATATATATATATATATATATATATATATATATATATATATATATATATATATATATATATATATACATATATATATATGCAAATACTTTATTATGTATCGTGAGTTTCAGAAAGCGAAACCGGTGTTCCAATATCACCATGGCACGATATCCCTATATATGCCGATGAATCACAGCGAATTTACAATATGGTTTGCGAAATTCCTAGGTGGACAAATGCTAAAATGGAGGTATGGTTATGTATTTGTTTGTTGTATAATACACAGTGACAATGCAACTTGGTGATTTCACTTAGCAAATTATAGACTTACCACCACCACCACATCCTTTAGAGTCGATTGGTTCTATCGCGCGTGCAACGGGTTCGACTGCACCGTGACTTCAGCACTCTTTTCCATTTGTCCCTGTCTTGCGCGTCCTCAATTCGTAGCTCTATCGATTGCATGTCATCCTTGACGACCTGTTTACACTTCTTTTTCGGCCTTCCATGGGGCGCCTTTCCTTCGAATTGGACTTCGACCGCTTGTTTCGCCACGCCGCAAGTTCTGCGTTGAACGTGGCCGTACCATCTCAGCCTTCGGTTGGTCAGTTCCGTCTCCAGCGACGTAAGTCCAAGTGATTTCGTCACATTCTCGCTGGATAAGCGGTCTTCCCAACGCACTCCTGCCATCCACCGTATCATTTTTCTGTCAGTGGCTAGAAGAGGGGCCGCTGCTTCCTTCGTGAGTGTTCAACATTCAGAAGCGTAAGCTAGCAAGGGGCGAATGCACGCGTTACACACCCTCCCGCGCATCTTAGAGGGCAATCGCTTGTTGGTAAGTAGACTCGCCAGCTCTTTCCATTTGAATCAGGCGGCTTGACTACAGGCCTTGTCTGCCCTCCGTCGGTCCCCCTTGTAGTCGATGGTGTCCCCAAGGTACGTGAATTTGTCCACTATTTCAAATTTCCTGTTGTCCACCCAGAAGTCAGTTGCCTGGACAACAGGATGTGAACAGTTGTCGCACATGAAATTTTCGTTCGAGCGGGGGCGCACTCTGAGGCCAGTGCAGCGCATATGAGCCCATTTTCCACAGTCTCGGCAAGACAGCGAGTTCGTGCCTACCCCTTTCCGCAGTGTGAACATGGAAACTGCCGGTCTGAGCAGGCTTGCCGTCTCCTCCAGTGACCAGAACTTTGGTCTTCTCGTAGACTTTGAGACCTTTCCCACTACACCACACGCGGAGCCGTTCCGTGAGTTGTTGTTGAGAGTCCGCGGTGATAACGATGTCGTCTGCGAAGAGTATTTCCCAATTGATTGGTTCGGTAGCCTCCTCGAGCACGATAGCGAAGAGCAGTGGACTTAGAACGGAACCCTGGTGGACGCCCACTGAGATGTCAAAGGGGTCCGATGTTGTAGTATGGCCCCTGACTTGGAACGTTGACCGTTCGTATAGTTCCATTACTTTGCGTACTAGGTGTTCGGCTACGCCATGCCTCCTTAAGGCCCATTCCATCACCTTTCTCGGGACCCGATCAAACGCCTTCTCCAGGTCGACAAATGCGTGCCACAGCACTTTCCCCTTCCGTAGGGCCTTTTCCTGCAGCTGCCTGAGTACGAATATTGCGTCTGTTGTACTTCTCCCAGGCATAAAGCCGCACTGACATTGCCTGATTTTGACCACGTTTCGTAGGCGTTTCTCCAAGAGTCTTTTGTATAGTTTCATTCCGTGTTCGAGGAGACGGATACCTTTATAGGAGCCGCAAAATTATAACTTTCATCACGCAATAGTTGTAAAAATGTTTTTGAAGCGGAGCGAGCGGAGTTTCTTAAAAAAATGGTTGTCGTTTTCAAAGAAGTTTTTGCTTGTTTGTGTACTGGGAGCCCTTGATATTTCGACTTCCACTATTATGCCATATATGCACGATATCCCTATATATGCCGATGAATCACAACGAATTTACAATAGGGTTCACAAATGCACATTTGCAAATTCACAAACAGCCCATCGAGAACCACATTTTTGCTGACCACTTTTTGTGGGGCGATTCCCTGTGCCACTGTGGTATCGAATATGGTTCGTCGTTAGATTTTTTTTCAAATTTTACTGTGTCGTTGCTTGTTTTACATTACAGTGAGTGCCTATTAGGTTATCAAGCATGCTGAATACAATGGCTTTGCTATGTAGAGTCCAAATTGACTTATACCTTTTCGCAGTGTTTCAAGAGTTTTACAGTCGACGAACCCGATTTCAAAAATGTGCGTTTTCATTTTGTTTGCTTATCCTGCATAAAGGTATTTCTGAGGCTGAATACACTGATGTGATTAGAGTTTATCATGCTCATTTCATACCTTTTCATAAGTTTTCAATGTGTTTATAGTCAATGAACCCGATTTCAGAATATAGTCTGTCGTCGGTTGTTTTATTACGTATTGCTGACAGGTCATCAAGAATTGTCTATATAGGTCTTCCGATAAGCTCAATACGACGGTTTGGTTATCTAGAGTGCAGTGCGAGTATCTTATGCCTTCTTAGAAGTTTTCATATATTTAGGGAGAATCTTCTTTGTGGAGAGGCACTCAACTATGCCCATGTTCGTCGGGTAAAACGCTCTCATTTCCTCAGGAAACAAACAGCATTTATAGGGACACTCCACAGAACGTCTTGGGATCAATGAACTAGATTTCCAAAATATAGCTAGTCTTCAGTAGGCTGGTACATGGCATCAGAAATACTCCATATAGATGTTTTTCGGCATGCCGAATACAGCGTTTTGGTTATATAGAGTTCAGCATGAGTATTTAATGCCTTTTTATGGGTTTAAGCTTCGTGAACCTGATTTCTAGAGAATAATCTGTCAGGTACAGGTTATCAGGAATTGTCTGTATAAGTTCTCCGGTAGGCTGCATACGATGTTTTGTTTATCTAGAGACCAGCACATATACTTGATGCGTTATCAGTTGTTTTCGATAGGCTTAGGGTCGGGGAAGTTTTAGGGTTTTCAATTTGTTCAATGTTCAAGAGGTTTTAGGGTGGTATATAAATCAAACACAGTCTGTTACAGGTGATTAATTGCGTTGCGGTTGAGCTAAATCGACGACAGTTTAACCCAAATTTCCTGCTGTAGTTCGATATTCATAGTTGCCAGTAATGCCGAATAGTAAATATACGTTCTGATTTATGGTTCCACACGTGCAATTAGTGACACTGCTTTTACGACCAGATGCTATAAAAGAGTCCTTGCTGACGGAGTCTTCTAAAATTTTAAATGTTACTTCTTTTGTTGTCAGATCGCAACATCCGAGCGCCTCAATCCAATTAAACAAGATACAAAGAAAGGGCATCTTCGATTCGTGAACAACATATTTCCTCACAAAGGATATATTTGGAATTACGGCGCAATACCTCAGGTATTTTTGATCGCAACCTTGGCCTAATGTTTCCTTTCATTGTTCATTGTTTTCTTTTTTTTTTTGATTGCGAATTTGTTTTGGTTTTTTGTTTGTTGTGGCAACATAATCTATAATAATTGATCTATAACATAAATGGCAATATAATCTATTATCGATCCTTAACATTTATATACATCGCTTCAATTGTGTATGTTAGTTTAAAACAAAATGTATGAAATATGGTAATTCGCAGATTTCAATCGTACGTGCCATTGAAGCTTGAAAAGTTGTATAATAGTGTTGATTTGTGCTGTAACAATGTGAAATTATTAACAGTTTTTCACGAACAGATGTTATGTATGGGTCGGGGAAGATGTTCACGATGTAAAATTTGGGATTTTCAGGCTTTGTAGCTGTGGCAAAATCCGAAAATTCATCAAGGTTTGGTTGACCGACATGACGGAAGTGCTACACTTTCCTGTCCTGAATGCTACTGTTGCTTCTGGCAACAAAAGAAGTAACATTTAAAATTTTAAGAAGACTCCGTCAGCAAGGACTTTTTTATAGCATCTGGTCGTAAAAGCAGTGTCACTAATTGCACGTGTGGAACCATAAAATAGAACGTATATTTACTATTCGGCATTACTGGCAACTATGAATATCGAACTACAGCAGGAAATTTGGGTTAAACTGTAGTCAATTTAGCTCAACCGCAACGCAATTAATCACCTGTAACAGACTGTGTTTGATTTATATCACCCTAAAAACCTCTTGAACATTGAACAAAATTGAAAACCCTAAAACTTCCCCGACCCCTAACCTATGGAGACGACTGATAACGCATCAAGAGTATATGTGCTGGTCTCTTAGATAGAACAAAAAGACGTCGTATGCAGCCTACGAGACTTATACAGACAATTCCTAGAAAATTCAGGTTCCACGAAGCTTAAACCCATAAAAAAAGGCATTAAATACTCATGCTAAACTCTATATAACCAAAACGCTCTAATTATAGTGCCCCGAAAACTACTATATGGAGTATTTTCTGATGCCATGTACCGGCCTACTGAAGACTAGGCCTAATTTTGAAGAGAGTCTAGTCAAGACGTTCTGTGCAAAAAAATTTAAATGCTGTTTGTTACCTAGAAATGAGAGCGTTTTCTCAACAAACATGGCATAATTTGGTGCCTCTCCACAAAATTCTCCCTATAGTGAAAACCTGAGAAGGCATAAGATACTCGCAGCAAT
>JASANE010015056.1:0-11315 GCA_030248225.1 Trileptium ribeirensis
TAAAAGTTGATTGCTCGCTCTGGTTACTGGTTTACTCTTTTCCCGCGACCGCATGCCAGGATGGGTTCTCTAGATCCAAATTAAAATAATGAGAAAAACTCTCCGTTCAGATTTTTTGATAGAAATTTCACGTAATGCTCGCCCATCCAGACATTCGGCGCTACATCCCTTTACCGTAAAACATACAATAATATAGCATTTCATATTACGCACATATGATATTATTGAATTCACTTAGGGTCGACCGGATACCATACTAAGTAGCAGGATTATTCAGTTGTAGTGCCAAAATCACCCCGTGCACCTCGGGCGGGTGGAGCGTGACTACACAACATTTTATATCCATGACATATTATGACATATTTTATTTTTATGACAACGATTAATGGTACACAGCATAATACTCCGGTCACGCTCCACCGGTATCCGATCGCCCGTCCCATGACACTTTCCCGTATTTTGACCTAAATTTAGATACTTTCTCCTTTTGTATATCCCGTTAGAATCTGCAAAACTTCGGGCTGTTACAATTACACTATTTAGGAGTTATTCGGTTCTTTAAGGAAGAGCGAGCGAATAACAACGCACGTTCAAATATGTACGAAGCACGTCAAAGTTATTCCTATACTAGTCACTAGACTATTTAGGAGTTGTTATTCGGTTCTTTAAGGAAGAGCGAACGAATAATAACGAACGTTCAAATATATACGAAGCACGTCAAAGTTATTCCTATACTAGTCACTAGACTACTTAGGAGTTGTTATTCGGTTCTTTAAGGAAGAGCGAACGAATAATAGCGAACGTTCAAACATGTACGAATCACTTCAAAGTGACTTCTACGCTTGTCACTACACTATTTAGGAGTTGTTATTCGATTCTTTAAGGAAGTGCGAACGAATAACAACGTACGTTTAAACACAGACGAAGCACGTCAAAGTTGGTTGGCACTTGGCTTCGTAATGTGCTCTGTGCCAAATGTGTCATTTTTATACGCTAAAGTGTTAACGCCAAATGCTTAAAAATCTTCTTCATGGTGCATTTCGTTGTCAATTGACTTAAACCGAAATCCATCAAAACTGTAAATCATATTCAAACATTCTGTATGGTTACACTTTTATAATATTTAGATTATTCAAATGCTCGTTGCGATCGTTTTACTATTTCTTATTTGCTGGACACCGTTTGTTGTTGACGATTTGCTCGTTGGCTTCGATGTATTTTGTTCCGGAAGCTTTTCGACGCTCCTTCAAACACAACGTATGGCATTTGCAATTATGGCCTATGCGAATAGCTGTGCAAATCCGTTTGTTTACGCGTTTATGTCGACCAATTTTCGATCTCATTTTCGTATTGTCTATATTCGAACGTGTCGACGAAAAACGTATCGCCTTCGACGACTGCAACGATCGTCAGCGTTCAATACTACAATTAGTCATCATACTACGACACCGGCGGTTGCCGTACCCGGACAACAAACTGGACGAACTCGGAGCAGCGGCGATAGTGACTTGGAAAGGCTGAACCATTTAACGTCGAAATCAGCCACAAATCGACGCCCGTCCGCAGCTGATCGACAAAATCAGACTTGGTCAACAACACCGGCACCGACTGAAGTCCACAGTTTTAGCCTAAAAATAAGTCCTCGTCGCCAGGTCACAAAAGTTTGCTCCGGTGGTATACTCAGACACAGCCATTACTCGCCGTCGGTCGATCTCGACAACTCATTAATTGATGACGATGAAGCTTCCTCTCAGGGTCGCTACGTTCGACGACAAAGTTATTCCCGTGGAGCGTCGCAACGGATCCGTTTTGAAGAAGATATATTCCATTCTCCAACCGGCGACGATCTTGGCCGACTCGATGAAATTGACGAAATTTCATCATCCGACAATCAACCACAGTCAGAATCACTGTTGCTCACACATAAATCAGTCGCCCATTGTCGTAGTGGTAGTAGTAAAAAAAGTAAGCAGCAGCAACAGCAACAACAAATTTTTCAACTTCACGGCTGTAATGGGCCAACGTTTGAACTAGAACGAATGGGTGATGGCAGCAATGATATTGCTAACGAAAATTTAGTGCCATAGATCGAGCTCTCGAAAGTCGGAGACTCTAAATTTGGCAAATACTTTATATTTGGCAGTGCCAATGACCCAGAGCTCGTCCCATTCACATGCACCTACCGTTGACCGTGACGCCCGCTAAAATCAAGCTCATTTGAGTCGATAAAGAGAATATTGCGCTTTATTAGACTTAATCCTACTAATTACGCTAGCGTGGGATTTTGTTATGGCTATGTTGTCGGCTACTATCCTACAAACCGAAGACGGAGTGTGAATGCTCGATGAACTTTTTGACAATTCGTTGCTTCTTCTAACGCTCGCACTACCTCTCTGGCTTAGACTTGGCTCTGGCGTTCGGTAAAGTACCGAAGTCGTGAAAGAAGCTGAGTATGTTTGGAAGTACCAAAATAATAATAGCATGTAGTTGGTTGAAGGGTTATAGAATCAAACAATATAATTATTATTTTAATCTTGCCACTGTAAATAGTATTTGTATGAAACTTTATATATTTGGTTCATTTTGGTTAGAATAAAACTATGTTACACAAGTCATTGTAGCGGAATATGTCATCAACAAAGGGCGAAATATGTTTCAAACTCCGGTTTCTATTCAAGGTTATTATGTAACCCTTACTTTCATGGATGCATCTAAGAAATCGTTTGTACCTACTCTAGATAGCTTGATTTCAAAAATCCAATATTAAAATTAGTTTGCACAACTTGCCACTATATATATCAAAAAAATTTGTAGTATTTTGGGAACATACTCATTTTCGGGATAGATTCGCAAAATATAATTCAAGAAAGCAAAATACTGGTCAAATTGAGCAAGTGCTTTTATAGAAAAAAACTGGCACTATTTTCCGATATCGAGTTAGCGGCAATTTCTTGATTTCGAGAAAAAAATTTAGTTGCTCTTAAACATTTCAAGTAAAATACTGAAAATCGATTTTTAGTCTTTGGAAGCGCGGAGTTGTTTTATACACAGTAGAAGATTTCTAATATTCTACTAATGTAGCTGCTAAGAAAACAAATAGGTAGTCTTTTGCGTTTCGTAAAAAAATAACTTATTTTGTAATATAGTTAGTAATATGTAATATAGAAATTTATAGATTTGCAAAAGCTGCAGGACCCTAGAAACAACTGTATAAGGTAGCATTGAGACCGTGGTGCTAAAAGTTCTCTAGCCAAATTAGCTCATCTCAACAAGCCAAATTAAAAGTTTTCGGAAATCAGTATTGGTTGCTTGCTGGAAGTCTACTAGGCTCCTTATGTGAGCATTACACTGTTAAGCCTAAATCGATGAGCCCGCCGGGTAGTACTAAGCTGCCCTTATTTCTAACAAGTCAACGTCCTGCCTCTAAATGTCAAATGAACACGATGGTTTTATGCTCAATTATTCTAGCCGTCAAATAAAGAAGTAACATTAGTTTGGCTCATATGATTTTCAAAGGCCCAAATACATGCAATGAAGTCAAATACAACATACCTAATATGAACGATTACAATTTTTATTGTTTAAGTTAGTTTATTCAGGAAATATAAAATATTATCGATAACGGCAGTTCTTAGCCTTCGCCGCAACTGATATGTTGCATTGAAACACACTTCATCACTCCAATAAGCGCTGTTGTCAAACTGCAGATTCCATTCTCTGGCTCTTGACAATCGATTTGATAGTCCCATTTTGTTGTGGGTTCTGCTTGTGTGGCTGTTGTTGATGCGACTCTGACGAGTCAGGACTTTGCACTACCAAGCTGTCACGATACTCATCAACCTCCCACGATGGCGCAAGACTATGACGGGATGTCGACAGATTGCTGGCAAGACGTGATAGTGACGTCCGGGATGCACTTTTCTTCAATGGTAATCCGCACGACGTTGACGAAGTGAATTTGAAAGGATGCAGAAGGCGATTCGATAGCGATTGTAGTGACGTAAACGATCGAAGGCGTTCTGGAATTAATTGAATTTTGAATTATAGCTTAATACTGAAGTGGTTAAATATGATACATTCTGAGCGCTGCCAATATTCGCACTTAAATGTGCAAGAAGCGCAGTTTGTGTTTGGGGACTTGTACTCTTGTAGCAATGACACTAAACTCTAATCTTTACGTGTCACTAGGTAGTCCCTAGACCTTCCATCTATTTTTTGACCAATCTCCACATGGGTTTTCAACAAGTGCTGAATTCATACTGATTACGCATGTGTGTTTCAGCTTTAACTACATATTGAAGTATCTCAAAAGAGATTAGCTGAACAATTGTCATCATTAGTTGACAGACAACTACACCATTTGAATAAGCTTACAGTTGAAACTTCGGTTAGGTAACTGAAAGGGATGAAGAAGAGGAAGCAGTTTGAAATGGAGATTCATGTTGGGGGCAATTTAGTTGTTATATCGTGGTTGTCCAGTTGTTATATCATTTTGTTATTATATAGTTTCGTTGTGTGGTATCCGTATCTCGAAATTTGATAGAACGTAAAGTCTACGGGACCTATGAAGTTAAGAACATGAAGCCGGAAATTAATCAACATGGTGCCGCAACAAATAGGAAGAAGTAGGCGACTCTTAATTTTGGCAATTTCTGAGAATTGCTCAAGAATTAGCAATTCCAAAATCGAAACATTGATAGTAATCATGAGCGAAATATCAGCATTTGAATAATCTAAATATTATAAAAGTGTAACCATACAGAATGTTTGAATATGATTTACAGTTTTGATGGATTTCGGTTTAAGTCAATTGACAACGAAATACACCATGAAGAAGATTTTTAAGCATTTGGCGTTAACACTTTAGCGTATAAAAATGACACATTTGGCACAGAGCACATTACGAAGCCAAGTGCCAACCAACTTTGACGTGCTTCGTCTGTGTTTAAACGTACGTTGTTATTCGTTCGCACTTCCTTAAAGAATCGAATAACAACTCCTAAATAGTGTAGTGACAAGCGTAGAAGTCACTTTGAAGTGATTCGTACATGTTTGAACGTTCGCTATTATTCGTTCGCTCTTCCTTAAAGAACCGAATAACAACTCCTAAGTAGTCTAGTGACTAGTATAGGAATAACTTTGACGTGCTTCGTATATATTTGAACGTGCGTTGTTATTCGTTCGCTATTCCTTAGAACCAAATAACAACTCCTAAATAGTGTAGTGACTAGTGTAGGAGTAACTTTGAAGTAATTTGTACAGATTTGAACGTTCGTTATTATTCGTTCGCTCTTCCTTAAAGAACCGAATAACAACTCCTAAATAGTCTAGTGACTAGTATAGGAATAACTTTGACGTGCTTCGGGTACAACTTTATTTGCACGTGCGTTGTTATTCGCTCGCTCTTCATTAAAGAACAGAATAACAACTCCTAAAGAGTTTTTGAGTAACTTTGACGTTTTTCTTACATATTTGAACGTGCGTTTTTTTTCTCTCGCTCTTCCTTAAAGAAACGAATAACTCCTAAATAGTGTAGTGACTAGTGTTGTAGTAACTTTGAAGTGTCTCGTACATATTTGAACGTGCGTTGTTATTCGTTCGCTATTCCTTAGAACCGAATAGGGACTCTTTAAACAGTGTAGTAACTAGTGTAGGAATAACTTTGAAGTGATTTGTACAGATTTGAACGTTCGTTATTACTCGTTCGCTCTTCCTTAAAGAACCGGATAACAACTTCCGTTAAATAGTTTAGTGACTAGTATAGGAATAACTTTGACGTGCTTGGTACATATTTGAACGTGCGTTGTTACTCGCTCACTCTTCCTTAAAGAACCGAATAACAACTCCTAAACAGTGTTGGAGTAACTTTGACGTGTTTCTTACATATTTGAACGTGCGTTTTTATTCGCTCGCTCTTCCTTAAAGAACCGAATAACAACTCCTAAGTAGTGCAGTGACCAGTGTAGGAGTAACTTTGACGTGCTTTCTACGTGTTTGAAAGCGCGTTGTTATTCGCGCACTTGGCGAGATTTTTATAGAACCGAATAAACAACTCCTAAATAGTGTAGTGACTACTGTATTGGGAACTTCGACGTGCTTCGCACGTGTTTGAACGTGCCTTGATATTTCCTCGCTTTTCATTAATTAAAGAACCGAATAACAACACCTAAATAGTGCAGTGACTAGTGTGAGGAACTTTGACGTGCTTTGTACGTGTTTGAACGCGCGTTACTTTTCGATCGGTTGGAGAGGTTTCGTAAATAACCGAATAACAACTCTTAAATAGTGTAGTGACTAATATATTAGGAACTTCGACGGGCTTCGTACGTGTTTGAACGTGCGCTCTTCTTCGCTCGCTTTTCCTTAATAGAAGAACCGAATAACAACTCCTAAATAGTGTAGCGAATAGTGCAGGGGAACTTTGACGTGCTTTATACGTGTTTAACGCGCGTTGCTTTTCGCTCGCTTGGCGAGGTTTCGTAAAGAACCGAATAACAACTCTTAAATAGTGTAGTGACTAATCTATTAGGAACTTCGACGGGCTTCGTACGTGTTTGAACGTGCGCTCTTATTCGCTCGCTTTTCCTTAATTGAAGAACCGAATAACAACTCCTAAACAGTGTTGGAGTAACTTTGACGTGTTTCTTACATATTTGAACGTGCGTTTTTATTCGCTCGCTCTTCCTTAAAGAACCGAATAACTCCTAAATAGTGTAGTGACTAGTGTTGGAGTAACTTTGAAGTGCCTGGTACATATTTGAACGTGCGTTGTTATTCGTTCGCTATTCCTTAGAACCGAATAACAACTCATAAACAGTGTAGTAACTAGAGTAGGAGTAACATTGAAGTGATTTGTACAGATTTGAACGTTCGTTATTATTCGTTCGCTCTTCCTTAAAGAACCGAATAACAACTCCTAAATAGTCTAGTGACTAGTATAGGAATAACTTTGACGTGCTTCGTACATATTTGAACGTGCGTTGTTATTCGCTCACTCTTCCTTAAAGAACCGAATAACAACTCCTAAACAGTGTTGGAGTAACTTTGACGTGTTTCTTACATATTTGAACGTGCGTTTTTATTCGCTCGCTCTTCCTTAAAGAACCGAATAACAACTCCTAAGTAGTGCAGTGACCAGTGTAGGAGTAACTTTGACGTGCTTTCTACGTGTTTGAAAGCGCGTTGTTATTCGCGCACTTGGCGAGATTTTTATAGAACCGAATAAACAACTCCTAAATAGTGTAGTGACTACTGTATTGGGAACTTCGACGTGCTTCGCACGTGTTTGAACGTGCCTTGATATTTCCTCGCTTTTCATTAATTAAAGAACCGAATAACAACACCTAAATAGTGTAGTGACTAGTGTAGGAGGAACTTTGACGTGCTTTGTACGTGTTTGAACGCGCGTTACTTTTCGATCGGTTGGAGAGGTTTCGTAAAGAACCGAATAACAACTCTTAAATAGTGTAGTGACTAATATATTAGGAACTTCGACGGGCATCGTTCGTGTTTGAACGTGCGCTGTTGTTCGCTCGCTTTTCCTTAATCAAAGAACCGAATAACAACTCCTAAATAGTGTAGCGAATAGTGCAGGGGAACTTTGACGTGCTTTATACGTGTTTAACGCGCGTTGCTTTTCGCTCGCTTGGCGAGGTTTCGTAAAGAACCGAATAACAACTCTTAAATAGTGTAGTGACTAATCTATTAGGAACTTCGACGGGCTTCGTACGTGTTTGAACGTGCGCTCTTATTCGCTCGCTTTTCCTTAATTGAAGAACCGAATAACAACTCCTAAACAGTGTTGGAGTAACTTTGACGTGTTTCTTACATATTTGAACGTGCGTTTTTATTCGCTCGCTCTTCCTTAAAGAACCGAATAACTCCTAAATAGTGTAGTGACTAGTGTTGGAGTAACTTTGAAGTGCCTCGTACATATTTGAACGTGCGTTGTTATTCGTTCGCTATTCCTTAGAACCGAATAACAACTCCTAAACAGTGTAGTAACTAGTGTAGGAGTAACTTTGAAGTGATTTGTACAGATTTGAACGTTCGTTATTATTCGTTCGCTCTTCCTTAAAGAACCGAATAACAACTCCTAAATAGTCTAGTGACTAGTATAGGAATAACTTTGACGTGCTTCGTACATATTTGAACGTGCGTTGTTATTCGCTCACTCTTCCTTAAAGAACCGAATAACAACTCCTAAACAGTGTTGGAGTAACTTTGACGTGTTTCTTACATATTTGAACGTGCGTTTTTATTCGCTCGCTCTTCCTTAAAGAACCGAATAACAACTCCTAAGTAGTGCAGTGACCAGTGTAGGAGTAACTTTGACGTGCTTTCTACGTGTTTGAAAGCGCGTTGTTATTCGCGCACTTGGCGAGATTTTTATAGAACCGAATAAACAACTCCTAAATAGTGTAGTGACTACTGTATTGGGAACTTCGACGTGCTTCGCACGTGTTTGAACGTGCCTTGATATTTCCTCGCTTTTCATTAATTAAAGAACCGAATAACAACACCTAAATAGTGTAGTGACTAGTGTAGGAGGAACTTTGACGTGCTTTGTACGTGTTTGAACGCGCGTTACTTTTCGATCGGTTGGAGAGGTTTCGTAAAGAACCGAATAACAACTCTTAAATAGTGTAGTGACTAATATATTAGGAACTTCGACGGGCATCGTACGTGTTTGAACGTGCGCTGTTGTTCGCTCGCTTTTCCTTAATCAAAGAACCGAATAACAACTCCTAAATAGTGTAGCGAATAGTGCAGGGGAACTTTGACGTGCTTTATACGTGTTTAACGCGCGTTGCTTTTCGCTCGCTTGGCGAGGTTTCGTAAAGAACCGAATAACAACTCTTAAATAGTGTAGTGACTAATCTATTAGGAACTTCGACGGGCTTCGTACGTGTTTGAACGTGCGCTCTTATTCGCTCGCTTTTCCTTAATTGAAGAACCGAATAACAACTCCTAAATAGTGTAGCGAATAGTGCAGGGGAACTTTGACGTGCTTTATACGTGTTTAACGCGCGTTGCTTTTCGCTCGCTTGGCGAGGTTTCGTAAAGAACCGAATAACAACTCTTAAATAGTGTAGTGACTAATATATTAGGAACTTCGACGGGCATCGTACGTGTTTGAACGTGCGCTGTTGTTCGCTCGCTTTTCCTTAATCAAAGAGCCGAATAACAACTCCTAAATAGTGTAGCGAATAGTGCAGGGGAACTTTGACGTGCTTTATACGTGTTTAACGCGCGTTGCTTTTTCGCTCGCTTGGCGAGGTTTCGTAAAGAACCGAATAACAACTCTTAAATATGGTAGAGACTAACATATTAGGAACTAAGGGCATCGTTCGGGTTTGAACGTGCGCTGTTGCTTTCCGCCCGCTTTTCCTTAATCAAAGAACCAGATAACAACTCCTGAAATAGTGTAGCTAATAGTGCAGGGGAACTTTGACGTGCTCTTATACATGCTTTTAACGCGTGTTGCTTTTGGCTCGCTTGCTCGGAACCCTTGATACTCAGCTATTATGAAACTATTTAGAAATTGATTCGGGGTTCCTTAAAGAACCTCGCCAAGCGGCAGAATAATAACGCGATTTAAAACACGTACGAAGCACTTGGAATCTCCCCCTGCGACGCGAAGCCCAGCATCATTTAGGAGTTGTTGAGTCGGGTCTTCTTCAATTAAGGAAAAGCGAGCGAATAAAGTAGCGCACGTTCAAACACGTACGAAGCCCGTCGAAGTTCCTAATATATTAGTCACTACACTATTTAAGAGTTGTTAATTTGCCTCTTTATGCCCCCTCGCCAAGCGAGCGAAAAGCAACGCGCGTTAAACACGTATAAAGCACGTCAAAGTTCCCCTGCACTATTAGCTACACTATTTAGGAGTTGTTATTCGGTTTTTCGATTAAGGAAAAGCGAGCGAACAACAGCGCACGTTCAAACACGAACGATGCCCTTCGGAGTTCCTAATATGTTAGTCACTACACTATTTTAAGAGTTGTTATTCTGTTCTCTAACTGAAACCTCGCCAAGCGAGCGAAAAGCAATCCGCGTTAAACACGGTATAAAGCACGTCAAAGCTTTCCCCGGATGACTCCCGGCTTACACTGCATTTAGGAGTTGTTATTCGGCTCTTTGATTAAGGAAAAGCGAGCGAACAACAGCGCACGTTCTAACACTTAATACGCCCGTCGAAGTTCCTAATATATTAGTCACGACACCATTCAAGAGTTGTTGATCTGTTCTTTATGAAACCTCGCCAAGCGAGCGAAAAGCAACGCGCGTTAAACACGTATAAAGCACGTCGTAAAGTTCCCCTGCACTATTCGCTACACTATTTAGGAGTTGTTATTCGGTTCTTCGAATTAAGGAAAAGCGAGCGAATAAGAGCGCACGTTCAAACACGTACGAAGCCCGTCGAAGTTCCTAATAGATTAGTCACTACACTATTTGAAGAGTTGTTATTCGGTTCTTTACGAAACCTCGCCAAGCGAGCGGAAAAAAAGCACAACGCGCGTTAAACACGTATAAAGCACGTCAAAGTTCCCCTGCACTATTCGCTACACTATTTAGGAGTTGTTATTCGGTTCTTTGATTAAGGAAAAGCGAGCGAACAACAGCGCACGTTCAAACACGTACGATGCCCGTCGAAGTTCCTAATATATTAGTTGATAACACTATTTAAGAGTTGTTATTCGGTTCTTTACGAAACCTCTCCAACCGATCGAAAAGAAACGCGCGTTCAAACACGTACAAAGCACGTCAAAGTTCCTCCTACACTAGTCGGAGTGACACTATTTAGGTGTTGTTATTCGGTTCTTTAATTAATGAAAAGTGAGGAAATATCAAAGGCACGTTCAAACACGTGCGAAGCACGTCGAAGTTCCCAATACAGTAGTCACTGACACTATTTAGGAGTTGTTTATTCGGTAATCACAAAATCTGGCCAAGTGCGCGAATAACAACGCGCTTTCAAACACGTAGAAAGCACGTCAAAGTTACTCCTACACTGGTCACTGAACTGACCTAGGAGTTGTTATTCGGTTCTTTAAGGAAGAGCGAGCGAATAAAAACGCACGTTCAAATATGTAAGAAAACACGTCGAAAGTTACTCCAACACTGTTTAGGAGTTGTTATTCGGTTCTTTAAGGAAGAGCGAGCGAATAACAACGCACGTTCAAATATGTACGAAGCAATGAATCAAAGTTATTCCTATACTAGTCACTAGACTATTTAGGAGTTGTTATTCGGTTCTTTAAAGGAAGAGCGAACGAATAATAACGAACGTTCAAATCTGTACAAATCACTTC
>JASANE010015057.1:0-16470 GCA_030248225.1 Trileptium ribeirensis
GCTCTAAGGCTACTCTTTTGAAGGACCTATTACAACATAAAACAACTATATATAGTTCTGCTAAGCTTCACCTAAAATTCGTCAGAAGTTAAAAATCAAAAATCGTGTCTATTAGATCGCTTCTATTAAATTATATGTAATTGAATTTCTGTCAGGTCAAAGTGCAATGACTTGCATTTATCTACAATGCTACCGTACTAGTAACGACTATATTAACATCATGTGTGCAATGGTAAATGACTATATACATGACGAGTTGAATGATTAGAGAGCAATATTTATATTTCGAGTGCAAAATAGTCCGCTGTGTATATTATGAGTGCAGTTGTAGTAACCATATCTACATCGTGAACGCAACATATATAGTAGCCATATCTATTTCAGGTATATCGACATACATTATAGCTCCCACCATACCACTGCGCATGAAATGGTATTTTTGCTTCTATTGCTTGGTTTATCTAGAAATACTGGTTGTCACCGTGTTCAAAAATTGATAAAGATAAAATATATGCATGTATGCATATATGTATATATGTGTGTTTATATGATCCCTATCTGGGTACACTGAATGTAAATACAGTCATCCATTGTCCATATTTTGTGTGCAATGACTGCATCTATCCGGAACTTCATGCCCCATCGCATCGTCTCACGTATCTCACAAGAGCACTTTATCCTGCCTATACCTATTGGTTTAGATATCTTTATTATACACAGAAAAGCCGATACTCACATAAAAAATTTTTTGTTATTAATGGAGGAAATATCTGAATCAACACTGATTTCCAGCTATTGAGCAGAGAACCATCATGATTTGTATTGGTCATAGTTTAACTATGGTGATCCTATTTCCCCATTCTACAACCATAGAGCAAGGATTTCAAGACATAATTTATATGGCCAAAATCAAGAATTGGGGAGTAAGGTATAATAAACGGGTTGTGAAGGCTTCGTAATTATACACTAAGCCTAAGCCTGAGTCTTAGCGTGACCTTAATTTATTAAACCAGCGACATAGTTACCCTAAATCTATGTCTAGCTCTGCCGCCCTCGAACTCGGCCCTCTAAGCTGTTCTTATTTAAGTATATAGCGTTATGCCCTTGAAGTTTGACTTCGGCCTTTTAGGTACACTATGCATCCTTTACCATATTTTCCATGGAAATGATACACAAATAACACAAACTGCAGCTAAGTATGTTTGCCAAGATTATATGCTCAAAATAAATGCTTTGTGCTCATAGTAATGTTGCTTGTGCTGGAAGATGTTGGCATGCGCTGACCGGTGACGCTTCAGTACGAAAATTACGAACAAATCTATTCATAATTAAATTTCTAAATTTTATATCAACAAAATGATCCATTCAAAATATCTTAGATTATTATATGAAAATTGGAGTGAATTTTATATTAAAATAGAGTACTGTTATGTTATATTGCCGTAAAATTAATCAGCCACGTAGCGTAAAAACTGAGTAAACTAAATTCAGCTATTGTTGCAAACCTCTTGCCAATTTGAGCTAATTTTGCCCAGCTTAACGTGATTATTCTAGGCCAGCCCAGCAATAATTCGTACAGCAAAGTATAATTAAAATTTTGTTTTTGGCCAAAAGATTAAGAGCTGTGGTCGTATTATATAGGCTTCAGTTAAATTGCACAACTTATAAACTGTAAACCTTTAGGAACCTTCGATAAGAACCAAATATCGAGTTGGGAATGAAACCTACAAAAAGTTAAAATATACATATACATTTTTGTTAGCAAGGCCAACCCCAAAGCGGTTTCACTGGGTACTAATTTGTTTTGTATAAACATTTTTGCCTGATCCCAGGTCCATGGGTACGGGGTATCATCCTCCCCCCACAGCACAGCTCAAGCCCTCCTCCTGCCCTTGATAAAAACTATGGCATTTATTTTGTTTATTCATATAAACAGATTAGAGTCCACCTTGAAATTTGTCCAGCCACAACTACTTAGTCTCTCTGGCTACGTGCCTATTTGCTTCACTTTACTGTATACATAATTGGTAAGAGCTTCTTATAGTTGTTTTCAGATAATGGTCATTGTGAAGAGGTGTAGAACGCTGTTATATTTGAATGATAAAACTTGGGAGGCTTAAGTTTATTATATCGAATCCGCAAGAGACTTTAGTATTCGAATATTATTTTAGTAAAAGGCATCAGTGTCCCGGTTTTGGTCACATCATTCGGTGAAACCTGCTGTTTACTGTTTTAGCTGCCATTTTAGCGTCAAATTGCACACATCAAAATATGAAAACAACAGCTGACCAAAACACCAACGCAATCGTGTCAATACAACTGGAACTATAATTTATACATGAACATTAAATCATTAAAACTAAGCCTATTTGTAAAACTGCGATTGATTATTAAATAGTGATACTCAGTATCGACAACAGGTTTTTTGTCTTGGGAGATCCGATGTCAAAAAATGGACTGCACCATGCATTTTACCGTTGAGATTTGCTTTGCCTTAATTTGCGCCATAATATCACTGCTAGTTCAAAGAGATGAGGCTGGAGGCCCATGTCATTTAAAAAGATTTGAACGCGACTTATTAGGCATCGTAGGACCCTTATACAATCTTTTTAGTCAGGGGGGGGGGGGGTGGGGCTCGGACAATCCACAACTTTTATGGCCGGCTATGATTGACAATTCTACCAATCGAAACATTTTATAATTATATACATAAGTGTCCACAGTCCGTCGGCTTAACTAGATGGTCTCGGCCGGGAGGGCGGCTACCAATAGAAGCATTCTATAGTTATATACATAAGTGCCCACAGTCCGTCGGCTTAAGTAGATGGTCTCGGCTGGGAGGAGGGTACGTCAGGGGTAACCAAATATATATTGTCCCCACTCAACCCAATTTCACCGTTTTCCTCTTTTACCCCAATTTTAAGTGAAATTTTTTCTAATATTACTTATAAGTTTTGAAAATTGGGTAGGGGTGCCGGGCCTACGGAAGAGAGGAAACATGGCCTAATAAACGGTATTACTTGCAACTGATATGGCACATATGACAATATGTCACCAGGGTTTTTGAAAAACTTGACTGATCAAAATTTTGGTCATTTATAACAAATTCTGGCCAAGTTTAAGGATCTTTGGAAAAAAGCTTAACAGTCCCTCTATAGGCATTCTAAAATCGCTGAAGTCTAAAAGCCGAGATATTTAAAAAATCAATATATATGGGATTTTCCGTTCTATTTTAGATAACTGACCTTTTTTAAAAAATTAGGCTTTTGGATCTTTTGATGTTCGGATTGCGCATTGAAAATCAAATTATCATAAATGACATCATAGCTTTCATTTAGTATGAGCAGGTAAGAAAACGAACCCTTAATATTTGTAAACGGTTGCACGAGCCATGTCACACGCAGGCTGCTACTTAAGACCCAACTACGCTTATACACTCATACTGATTTACAACATAATCATGACATACCAAAATGTTACAATACACCACAGAATTAGTGGGTTCTTGTTTTTGGTATGCACTGTTGTCCCTAGCTAATGTATTAAGGGCAAGCCGCAAGAAATTACATTGTATTAAATTGAATTAGTCTAGCAATTAGTGAGAACGTCGAAGAATGCGTACTGCCCCAAATGCCCAAGTGCCCCAAATATTGGGTACTGTTTTACTGTAACTAAATGTTTCATTTACAATACATAAGTTCCGGGAAGGAACTTCGGAATTCGACCCTAAATCAAAATTAATACGAGTACCGAGCTCGTTTTCGATACTTTTTGCACAAAAAACTATAAATTTTTGAACAAGGACTGTATCTTTGACGGCGGCGCAAAGAGCGATGATGAATCCAATGAATTGAAAGTTCCTAGAGGTTTCTGTAGAAATTTTCCGGTTATATAAAATTTGCCTAGGTTTTCAGAAATGAAAATGCAACGACCGACAGTTGCGATGTAGCGACTTGCACAATTTTGCAAAAATTTCGGTTTAGTCTGCCGAAATATACACATATAATGCGTCTTTCACACAGAAGTGCGTGCACGTACTGCACACCGCAGACACGTCGCGCAACGATTGCACGCAAAATGAAGACAACTGCTTTCCATTGCACGCAAAATGAAGACAACGGCTTTCCATTGCCCGCAAAATGCTAATAACGCGCTTCTATTACCATATGTCGACTGAAATATTCATGACTATTACTATGCCGCTAGAGCAATGGTAGTGTTTATGTTTACAGCTTGCGTGCAATGGTTGATACCATATCTACAACAACGCGGAATCGCATCAACCATATCTGCATCTTCGTGCAATTAGCAACGGTAACTTCTATATTTATAGCTTGCGTGCAATGGTTGATACCATATCTACAACAAGTGCAATTGCAGAAACCATATCTTTGTGCAGTGGTGGTGCTTATATGTCCAGGTTGCAGGCAATGGGACTCAATGTCTACAAAATAAAGCAGGTTTAGAGATCGTGATTACAACTATCTGCTACCATACAAACTAAATTTATAAATTTACGATATATATATAACGAGAATTGCTACTACAAAGTGCTGTTAAAATTTATTTTCCGAAATTCGCATTGGCTATGTTAGGTAACTTTTATAATGATTTATAAGAAATGCTGGTCATTTTAAACATCGTCGCAAAACACCCTTGTTTTTGACCAGAAAACCTAATGTGGACCACTTATGGTAGCGTGACCGATTTGATTCTTTTGCAATCTACTTTCAGCTCATTTTTAGTCCGACAATTATTCCTTCACAATATTTCGACAAGAGTAATTAATTCAATTCAGCAAAATGATTTTTTTAAAATAGAAAATTTTATGTCTAGTAACATTGTAAAAATTTAACTATGAATTGACCTTGTTTTCATTATAATTGCGAAAAAAGAATTTTATTGCGTGTAGCTGTGATAGAAAACAACTGCTATTACTGCGTCAACGCGCAACTAATTATAACACAAGAGCACACCTAAGGAAAGCCCGAAACAACCAAACAAAATACATGCCGAAACAGTGGTAAATGGTACACCTCTAAGGCTTCGAAACCTCACCCCGGCGCGTCCAAGGCACGCGGAAGATTTTTGCAAAAAACATGGAAATTGGCAAAAAAAGATAGTGCCACGGGGAGGGAACGAGGTCATCAACATTTTATCACCACCCCTGACAACCCCGCCCGGGTGCGTCTACCCCTCTCGAGACGACCTCCCCCGCGGACCTCGCCTACCCAACATGAGACATTGCAGCGTCAGTTTGTATGGACATACAGTATCATTCCTATACAGATAATTCGTTTTTAATACTTCGGCCATGTTCATTCTGCAGAGATAATATAGAAGTTATAGAATAATATATATATAATATATTATATAGAATATAATATAATATTAATATAATATAGTATATAGAATATAATATAATATATAATATAGAATAATAATATATAAGTTTCTTGCTAAGAAACCATATTTAGCAAATTAATAATATCTAATACAAACGCTTTGAAACTGTATTTCTACACCAGTTCTTAATTCTAAGACTCATTTTAATTAAAATAATGTAGTAAACTGTTTTCTAACACTATAACGTCCAGTCCCCAAAAAGGTGACATGGAAGAGTATTAAAAGTAGCCACAATGAAATGACTAAAATATTCGTTTAAATAAAAAAATAACTTACTTGAGTTCCTTTAGCAACAAATTTGCTATGACACAAGGCTGCTAGCAATACTGTTGCCATAACAAAAGTGGCAGATATTGAATTCATAGTAATATTTCCGTCTATTTAATACTTTGTAATACTAAAATCCGTTGAAGCAAAATCTTATAGTGGGAAAAATATTTATATGGTCTCTCAACGATGTCTAATAGAACAAGATTGGTTGTCGGAAAGAAAACTTCTAATGAAATTTTTTTGCAGTGCTGACTGATGTCTTTCCTAAAAAGTACCGTCACAATTTTAAATTTCATTGGAAAGATAACTTCTAGTGAATTTTTTTGATTTGCTGACTAGTGGCTTTCCTAAAATCTATCGCCACAGTTTTAGAGTCCACGGTTTATTTGCCGGCTAGGTCAGTGCTAATGGCTAAGGCCCTTAATGCTTAAGATCGTGGATTAGAATGTCATCTCTATACACATTTTCTAATGCCATCAGTTTAATATGGTAACAGTTATTTTGAAATATATGTTTACTATCTTAATTTTTTAGTAATTGTATTTGAAGGTGAAACATTCGAGTGATAACAGAAAGCCTTAACTAGTGCAGCATGTGTGCAGCATAGCCAATGTTTTTATCTCAATCTTACTTTCTTGTAACTAGTGAAGCTCGCTTGCGAGCCAGATTTCGAGTGGTGCGAACAATCCCCCGAAGTCTGTTGTGGAAAGCACACACAAATAAAGCCTACACACAGTACGCAGGTGCAGCATTAAATAAACCGTGAGTGATGAGTCATAGTTACGCCCGCCTCTTTTGATAGCTACCGTATGCAGTAGACAAAACATCATACAAGGAGTACAAAAACAATCAACTAACAATTTAATAATTCAATAAAACCCCAAATTGACCGTGAAAAGAACGTTAAAGAATTCAAACCGACACTTGAGAAAAATCTCATTTTTTATACCAAGTATGAAGCAGAAGTGTGAAAAATATTTGCCACACAATGTTTTTGACACTCGCAATCAGCTTGTTGGCCCAGAAAACCCCATATCCGACACTAAAACCAACAATAAGCACACATTTAGGCGCATTGCCCACGACTTTTCACCAAATATGAAATTTGGCGCCAGCTATAAGCTTATAGACTCCAGATTGGGAATTAGTTAAAAAACTTGTTATATATCAATGGAAAGTCCTGGTAAAGCTACATGGAATAGGACTATTAGTTTGCGGATACCTCGTGTATTTATTGGGAAAAGTCGTAAAAACCGGGGGGAGGTGCCCGAAAAATGGGCCAAAATGACGTCATTTTGTCCCATAACTTTTCCAAGGGCAAAAAATTCAAAAATAGGGCTCCGTCACTACACCTAAATCGACCATTGCGGTTCGAATGAGCTATGTTGCATCAAAATCCGCCCAACCGTTATCGAGATCCAGGTGCGACAGACACACACAGACACACACAGACAAAACCTCCTCAGCCCCCTCTAAAGCCAAAATTGAAAATTCTCGTTCCACTCGCTCGCTTCGCTCGAATTCAATTAATATGACAATGCAATGTATTTTCCTTCATTTTATAATCTTCAGGTTAATTTGTAAAAAAATTTCACACCATCGAATGGTATAGTTGAATGTTACCTCTACTCTCGCACCACAGATCTAGCTTTGATTCTTAAGGGTGGTATTCATTATTGTGCAATATGTGTAGTTAATGTAAGCACACTTAATGTGAATATTGCACTCATTCCGAAAAGGTTAACAGTTGGTATTTTAATATGTATATAGTAAAAATTGCTATCATATAAGTTATTTTCCAACACTCTGATATGGAGCGTTTGATGAAACAATGCTTTTTACTTCATGTATTTTCGCCGTCTGCGGCTCGAACCTCAATGAACAGCAACATCCTAGACTAAGATTGGACATTATGTAAAATCGTTCTTCATAGTGATTTTCAATATGCAGCGAAAATTTTGGTATATATCGATTCAGCTCGACGAGGCGGTTCAGAAAATATCCAGTTCTATAATACTTATGACAAAAGTTCTTTGCATTTGTTGGGTTGCAATACGGTTCCATTGGTACACAAAATTTTTCAAAAAAAATTTTTTTCACGATAAATGTATAATGTTATAAAATTATATTTTATAATTTTATAAATGTACATTTTTTGTGTGTTAAGATTCTTACGCACACTATGGCAAATCCAAATCAATTTGTGGCGCGTGAAAGTATATAACAAACACCACAATAGTCTTCAGTTTGTGGGATAGTAGGTACATAGGTTTAGCGGAAGAGTGCTGCCAAGCTTATTCAGGAGCTAAACTCCACTATGTGCTGTATAATTTGGTTTTTTAAATCGTGTTACTCTTGCGTAATCCAGCTCATCGGGTTCAATGTGCGGAAATTCATCCATTACGATTAGAATAATTGTTTCGTACTAAGTATTCAGTACCTAGTTGCAATAGAACAAATGCGACCAATAGGCTACTTAATGTCAACTGGATCGATTGCGGTTATTGAAAAATAAAAGACCCAGTAAAACATAACTGGCATGTCAAGTAGTGAGCTTATAATTCAAAGTGGACCAACTCTGACAGTGCTAGGTATACTATGGAATTTCTAACAAATATGACACATCTGTGCAATCGCCAGGTTTGAAACTTCTATGGAGTGAGGTTAGAACACATCGTCGTGACCCTACCGTATAGACAGTCAGGGTGACACCCATACTGTAAACCAGTGGCCGAGGATGTAGGACACACCCCTAGCTACTACAGTTTTTCTTGACTGTGTCGTACACACCCTTAGATACCAATTTAACTATAACGGACACCGTCTGTAGCTAATGCGGTTTATTAGTCAACTGTTCTGTGTGGTTTTTTCTAAATTCTCGATATTTATATCTAGCCCATATGAACATTGCTCAGATAATTCCGAACACTGTTAATGAAACTGCCAGTAGAAACGGTGTGCCTGACACTGTCGAAAAGTGATAGTACGCGTAACTAGCTCCCTTTGAAAAAATTATTAAAAACATGGGTGTGTCTAAGACACCCTGTTGTCAACCGTGTGCCTGACACGATTTGGTGTACATAGGTTCCAAACGTTGGGGACATTATAAAGTGAATGCCGCATTATTCTGCGTGAAAGCCACGAAATTTTTAGAGCAGCTACACCGTGACATATTTGTCCTAGGACATTGTATCAAAAGGTATCTCAAGTTCTTGCATTTGATAATGTAGCAACACTAATCAGCATAAAAATTAACAAAAAATTATCCAACCATTAACATAGATTGATTTAACGTAGCTTGCTTTAACAGAAAGAGTGCGTGTTATCAACGGATACTCTGCCAGTTGACAGCTTTAGAAATAACGTAAAAACGGTGTTTGATTTAGTTATAATAGGACCATAAGGCACCCCACCCATGCAACTTGTACGAGTCATCAAAGAATGTTGGTTGCATTCCCGTTTGGCTTTAAGTCTAACTCCAACTTCTCTTTTTCGTTTAACCAAAACTCTACCTCGCGGAGCATATGAAGTAGGATAGGACGCTTATAGTCTGAGGTTGATCATACCACGTTTTAATGTGCAAAATTTATTGCTTTGAAAAAATAGATAGTCGCGCAAAAATGTCGAAACCTATATCTAAACTGACAAATAGTTAATATTCATTGACCAATCATTTCAACGACATGTCACCTAAAATGTCTATTGGGAAATATGGTAAGAAATGTTAATTTATCTTCATCAACTGTCGTAAAGTTCATAACGTAAATTGATTATATATAATCTGGTTGAATTTTACGCAAAGCAAAGATATTAAAAATATTCTCTTTGTACATGTTGTGTTGTATTTTTTCAAAAAGCGTTCATAATATGTCCCTACAACGATATTCTATGAAATTACGGAACACGTTGTGGCTCCAATTCACACTGAATATCTCGAATTTCCTTCTGTACTATTCACAGTAATTTTTTCTATCTAACCTTTTGGAAAATATTTAAATTTTGATTCAATATATGCTAATCATGAAATTTTAACACACTAAATGTTTCAAAAAATTTTTCTAAAAACATCACTTAACAAATTCCTATTGAACTTAATCTTTATATAGTTTGTGACGGTTATAAATACGTTTTATTAAGCGTATTATAACTCATAAAAGAAAATAGTATTCAATGTTAAACAGAGAAATTTCAAAACGCACCCAGCAACTGTGGATCAAGCAACTACATATCATGATAGAAAACCAAATCTATAAAGAATTTATTCTAACCGTTGCCATAAAACGCCTACAGTAAATTTAAAATCACACATTCTATTATCAAGAAATCAAATAAATATAGCCGCCTGAAAATATTCTTATTCATTAAAACTATACCTATAGCAATAAACTTCACATCCGTTCAACATATATATAGATATATAAGTAAATAGGTATATTTTATGAAGTATATATTCATATTTATGAACCTCATATGAAAGCTTTGTAATTGGCCAAATCAAGAAGTGCTTTCTACAGAATCCACATGTAAGGTTTTAAAACTAATCAACCTTAGTTAATTACGATCTCTGTGCCTATATATCTTTGGTCAGTGCGCTATCATCAGAACTCTGTGTTCAGAAAGAAAGTCTTTGGATCATGATTTGTTTTCACAATGTATATCGGTGAATTCCGGGAAACACGTAGATAGTTATTTGGTTAAGGTTAGAAATTCTATAATTTAAAATTTTGTGATACATAACAGAAATACTATTTAACTTGTGTAATAATGCGTTTGAATGACTAGCAGTTGATGGCGAGAATACTTCAATGAGGTGGCAAATGTTCAATATTTACATCAGCCGATCCCAGAAAGTTGTGAGTGGTCCTGTTAAGAATACCATGGTAAAAATGAAGTAATTATGGCCATCACTAAAATTAAAAATTCGAAAGCACCTGGCCCAGACGATCTGCCATCAGACTTCTGGAAATTAAAGAAGCCCGAGCAGGATGGTGTCGATTTGTTAACAACATTTTTCAACAGAATTATTTCTGAAGAACAAACACCAACCCAATGTAATAGTAGCACCACAGTTCCGATCTTCTAGGGCAAAGGCGGCCCAGCTTATTGAGCGAACTATCGCCCAATTCGACTGTGCCACACACGATGAAGATATTCGAGCGTGTTCTTGAAGCCCGTCTTCGAACGATAACACAAATAAGCCGCAATCAATGTGGCTTTAAAACACTGTGGAACAGATGCCATCTTCGCTGTGCGCCAACTATTAGAAAAACATGACGAGAAACAACATCCGCTTCACATGACGTTTTTGGATCTTGAAAAGGCCTTCTATCGAATGCCACACAAGCTGATTTGGTATGCTTTGCGCGAGCATGGTGTGCCTGAACACTTAGTTCGATTGGTGAAGCTACTATACCGAAAAGCCGACAGTTATGTACGCTGTAAGGTTGGAATCTGGAGAAGCTTTTCAATCAAAGTCGGTGTTCATCAGGTTTCGGCACGTTCGCCTCTACTGTTCATCACTGCGATAAACACAATAACAAAAGATATACAAAGTGATATCCTATGGTCAATTCTCTACGCCGACGATGTTTTGATAGCTACTGATGATGGAAAACAGCCGGAAAGACAGGTTAAACTATGGAAAGATCCAATTGGAACAATACGGCGGTCTGAAACTAAACATCAAAAAGACCGAATGTATGTCAATTATGTCCACACCAGCGATACAAGTCAATGGCGAGAACTTGGCCAGTGGGGATCAGTTCAAGTACCTCGGATCGGTACTCCAGAGAAACGGCAACACTGACTGTGACATCAAGACAAGAATATCGTCTGCATGGAATAAATGGCGATCAGTTAGTGGACTGCTTTGCGACCGCCGTATGCCAGCGCGATTAAAGTCGAAGGTCTACAAAACAGTCGTACGTCCAGCTGGCCTCTACGGTTCATCATGTAGACCTACCACCACCAAACCTGACCAACGTTTCTACAATATGGCGATGAAGATGCTCTGTTGGTCCATGGGAAAAACACGGCTCGATGGAATAAAAAATGATGACTTCAAAAAGAAGATCATATTACGCCGATCCAACACAAAATACGAGAAGAGCGAATGCGATGGTATGGCCATTTACATCGGGCTGCAAAGAACACCATCGCATGAATAACAAACCATCTGGAAGTAGAAGAAAAAATGAGGCGCGGAAGACCACACTCAAGATGGATAGATTCCATCAGGAGGGACTATGTTCAGCGGGCTGTGTGAACAGAAGATGTATAGAATCGTGATAGGTGACGGAGCAAAATCTGTAGTGCGGACCCTGTTTCCACAGGATAACGCTAGAAAAAAAGAAGAAGAAGTGTAACATAAATGCCCCAACCTTAGATATACAAGTAATTTTGTAAATTTTTGGAGACAAGTCAACATCTTCATTTCAAAAATTTAGCACATTTTTAAATTATATCTGATTTAAAGAACTGTCTATAGCAAGCAGTATCTGTCCAATCGGCATGGACAGGCGCAGCAAAATTGGGGCGCCCCCTCCCCAGGCAGCCGGTTCACGTTTTCCCTTTCGCCCCCCACCCATTTTGAAAATTTGAAACTCAAATTTTCAAAATTTTACGGTATTCATTTTACCAATTTTCCCTTAACTTTGTCCCCTGTGAGCCCATACTTTGCTCATTTGTCCACGATTTCCCACGCGTCGTCGCCAGCGCAGAACGAAGGTAAGCGGAGGGAAGCCTCCGAAGGATCAAGCTACGTCCCACAGGGTATCGGCGACGCCCGTAAGGGGTACGAGCTTCGGGGAATAACCCACCACTGTCTCCCTTCAGTATGTATCAGCAATTGTTTACCTTTATACACGACTAAACTATCGACTAAATCGGTGATTGGAAAAACACTCCAAGCTAATACAATGCTGTTTAACTGCTCAAATATGTATCAGTGAAAAAGCAGAATGACCGAGTATTCAGCAAATTATGATCAATTATTTTGGAGTAAAGGGACGATACCGCCTCAAATATTTATTTTTTTGCCTAATTACATTATAAAATGCCCAACGATGCGGAAAATTAGTCCCTGTGTAATCAAGGCCATACCACGGTACGTAGTAGTCGGTAGCATGGACTACATAGCAACACAAATGGTGATGTCACGAACGTCATGTACACTTACTGTGATAGCGAATGCGCTATGTCTAGGTGAAATTTAAAATTATTTAAGCGACTTGATCTGCGATTTGAATGTTCCGTAAAACAGTTTATAGCTTTAGAAAGACAAAATTTGCGCTGTATAGGCTCCTTATATATAACGGAAAACAACAGAGCATCTTTTTAGCAAAGAGTTTTCATCGCTACTAACAAGAATTTGGCAGTGTCTATGACACATTACACAATGGGCATTTTATTACGTAAACGCCAGATTATTATTAGGTTCACTGTAGACATATGGAAGCTGGACGAGATCTGACTCCCCGCTGGGTCCTTATCCCAGCTCTCGCGTGTGGTACTTCCATTTCAAACAGTGTAAATTCACGGTTTTATTTCCATTTTTACCCGGATGTTTTCCGTGCAATACCTACTATATTTTGCAATCCTAGTACAATATATATATAAAGAAACCGTACGTGTCTTCAGATCTTGCTCAAGTGTTCATTCTACCCATTTGTAAAAAACTTTTTTCTATTTCTGGAAGCAAAAACAACCTACTGTGAAAGAATTAGCTGTACTATATGAGATTAAAGCGTTCAAACCGCATCAGGTATTAATCTCGAATTTTATGAAATTTAATGTTTCGCTTCAAGTTTCCATTAGATACTAACAGCATCTGACAGTCTACGCATATTATGGTTATTAACAATATGTATTGCCATTATATACCCATGTGATTTCAAGCACGCGACTAAGTCTAAACGGTTAGTGCATAGAAGAACATATAATTTTTAGAAAGTCATTCGAATAGAAAACAGCTACTTTTTACATCAAAATAAGCCCGCGGTTATAAAATACAAAATATGAGCATTGTTTCGCAATCAATATATCTTACTAGTTGCATTAAAGCTTGCAGTATATAATAACTAAGATATTTAAGATTTTTCATTTCTAAATTCAACTGTTATATATGAAAGAGATGTAAAATCATGATATTTCGCATTGCAAAAATCGCAAATCATGATGCTCGTGTGCATCGCAAAAATTAACACGAATGAATATATTGATATCATTTTCAGCAGGAAATATAATATCTATACAGGGTTAGTTATTAAAATGGCTAAGGACGGCAGACTCTAAGGACCGACTCTTAGTTATAAAGTATCTAATTTACGTAAACATACCAAAGTGTTTGTGATTTATGATAAATAAGATTTTATCCTGTTTTAGCGTAAGATAGATCATCTTGCTACTTAGTTATAAATGTCCATAATCAAATCAAATCTCATATATACCAAATCGCGTTTACGTTATAAAGGACACAGCATGTAGAAGTTTTGTCCATCTTGGGCGTTTCAGCCACAATCCATTATGTGGTGTCTTCGACACCACAGTGTTTCAGACGGAACAGATAGCATACATTGTTAGTGTATACTGGTACCAGTATGGTGTGTGCCACGCCATAGTTTTTTGAAAACTTCGTATGTCGTCAGCTAAATCACGCTGTCATTTGCTCCCAGTGTGTAATATGTCAGAGTATGGCAAGTTAATCTTGTTTTCTACACCGCTGCCGGTGGTTTAACTACATAAATCAACTAATTGGTTTACGTATGGCAACGAGATAACAGAAAAATAAGTTACAGCAACATATCTTGCGATGGAGTACTAGGAATTTGGGGTTATATTGTAGATCGAGATTACATATTACTTGAAGTGTAAATTAGGTTGATATTTAATTTTCTTTGAACATTAAATGTACACAACACCGAAATGATGTATAAAAAGGCCGTCGTCTCAATTCTATCATATTCTATCTTTATTAAATTTTACTGCTTTTTCAAAACTTCTCTTCAATGGTTTCTCATGCTTCAATCTTTACAGTAACTGGTTTAACAACAACAGTTGTCTCAAATATGATGGCAAAATTCCCCTTCCCACAACCATTTATTGAATAAATACAATGACGGATCAAATTTAAGCCCCGTGGCATCTAACAGATCCTGTCCGATTACGCTGATTCCCTGTTACTCAAGCCGGTATTTTTGTATCAATTTCTGATGCTTTTTGCGATGGAATTGGCAGAGGACGCAAAACGAATAGATGAAGCACAACCACTCGCCAAAATCGTGTACAATCGGATGCATCTAGATAGCGCCAAAGAGCAACATTAGACATCAATCGTGCTCATAAACAAAGTAAACCGATCCTTATCTGAAACTGAAAATTTGTCGAACATTTTCTTAGAAGAACAACGCAGGGGTCTTGCATGATTGCCCAGATGTATATCCAGGTAGAGCAACATTAGAGACACCAACCGTGCTCATAAACAAACTAAACCTATCCTTATCTGAAACTGAAAATTTGTCGAACATTTTCTTTGGAGAACAACGCAGGGGTCTTGCATGATTGCCCAGATGTATATCCAGGTAGAGCAACATTAGAGACAGCAATCGTGCTCATAAAGAAAGTAAACCGATCCTTATCTGAGAAAGCGCATTCTCAGAACAAGCAACCCGGCCCGGTCCGGGAGGCCACAAGGGACAAACCAAAAACCCAGCACCAAAGACACGGGAACAACGCAGGGGCGCCACCCGAGAACCAGGGAGCACAAGAGACAGCAACGGCCAAAAGAAAGAAACCCACAAAACTGAAAATTTGGCGAACATTTTCTTAGGAGAACAACGCAGGGGTCTTGCATCATTGCCCAGAGTTATATCCAGGTAGAGCAACATTAGAGACAGCAAAACAAAGCACCCGACCCCATCCAAAAAGGAAATTAGGAACAACGGGCGCCGAGAAAGAGAGAAAGTCGTGCTCATAAAGAAAGTAAACCGATCCTTATCTGAAACTGAAAATTTGTCGAACATTTTCTTTGGAGAACAACGCAGGAGTCTTGCATGATTGCCCAGATGTATATCCAGGTAGAGCAACATTAGAGACAGCAATCGTGCTCATAAACAAAGTCAACCGATCCTTATCTGAAACTGAAAATTTGTCGAACATTTTCTTAGGAGAACAACGCAGGGGTCTTGCATCATTGCCCAGATGTATATCCAGGTAGAGTAACATTAGAGACACCAACCGTGCTCATAAACAAACTAAACCTATCCTTATCTGAAACTGAAAATTTGTCGAACATTTTCTTAGGAGAACAACGCAGGGGTCTTGCATCATTACCCAGATGTATATCCAGGTAGAGCAACATTAGAGACAGCAATCGTGCTCATAAAGAAAGTAAACCGATCCTTATTTGAAACTGAAAATTTGTCGAACATTTTCTTTGGAGAACAACGCAGGAGTCTTGCATGATTGCCCAGATGTATATCCAGGTAGAGCAACATTAGAGACAGCAATCGTGCTCATAAACAAAGTCAACCGATCCTTATCTGAAACTGAAAATTTGTCGAACATTTTCTTAGGAGAACAACGCAGGGGTCTTGCATCATTGCCCAGATGTATATTCAGGCAGAGCAACATTAGAGACACCAATCGTGCTCATAAACAAAGTAAACCGATCCTTATCTGAAACTGAAAATTTGTCGAACATTTTCTTAGAAGAACAACGCAGGGGTCTTGCATGATTGCCCAGATGTATATCCAGGTAGAGCAACATTAGAGACACCAACCGTGCTCATAAACAAA
>JASANE010015058.1:0-74766 GCA_030248225.1 Trileptium ribeirensis
TATAGGCATGATTGCTAAATTTTTAGTTTTGGACCAAATTCGGGTTCAGCTCGTTCCGAGGTTTGGGTTCTTCGGGGTTCCTATTAAACACGGGGTCACGAGTAGTTACGAGAATCTGAGTCTGATGAAATATCTGGCATTATTTTAATAAAAGTTGCTCTTTTCTCTAGCGGGTCACTTTTCCTGCCCACGATTGGATGGAGAAGTTATAATTGTCGTTTTTTGAGGAAAAGGATCGGAACTCCGCTCATTGTAATTGGTATCAGCCTAAATCCTACAATTTTGTGCTGAAGTTCGACTGCGGCGTTATTGCGTCGCTTCTCCCAAAAAGAGGCGTAAGGTTAGTACCACTAAACAAAACTTGGAATTTAATGTGATCATAAATTATTCTTATGGTACTTATAATACTGATACTTTAAATCACAACTATTGTACAAATTAGTGGTTCGAGTAACTACGTTTTCCTCAGAGCCTACGCTAATTTGCTATGAATTGATTTTACTGAGTCCGTAATTTTTCGCTTATCTATAATTTTCTTTTCGTTGCTCTACGCAAGTTACTCAAAGCAGGATGTGAAAGTGGAAATCCGTGGTAACTTCGGTTTGAATAATTGCAGTAATTTGACTTGGGAAACGATACCAACGTCGAATGGTCTCATTCAAAACTACATCCGGTCTTTTATATTTTTGGTAACAATTTGTTAAGGTTAGAGGGTTGTCTCAGCCCTTAGTTCCTATTATTAAAGTTGCTGTAAAAATAACTGAAAGACTTAATAATTAGAATGACCTATAAAAATTTTAACGAACTTAGGGACAACTTCGCATCCTATCCCAGGTTCACGAGTGTACTATATATAAATTTTACATCCAGCTTCGCAAAGAAGAATTTTCGCACTACCGCAATTATTACCGGCCCAATACCGAAATACAAGACCGTCAAAATGCGTATTTGGTTATTACTATTTGTGATTTATATGCTGACTACTGGGGATTCTTAACTAGTCCTCACTCGAAATCGAGGAACACTACGGGTGAGCTCGCGAGCAGGCCACTGCCGAGGCAATGAACCCCTCTGGGACTATCCAGACTTTCTATGAGTTCATCCAGACTACAATAATTAACATACTTAGATTCATAGTAAATTGGGTATGTCCAAATTCAATTGCTTAAGGGCTTAACTTGACCTATATTCTCGATTTCCACGGATTGGGTCACCGGTTCTTTCAAAAATCGCCTCGCGATGTTGCTAAAATTTGTACACAAAAATTTGACGTCTCATATGAAATTTACCAACACTGGCTTGCAGCGCCTGCGTATTGGAGATGAGTGACCCGACACAGCCCGGCTCCATTGACGAAACTCAAAATAGAGAGGAAAATGAGAGAAACTGTAAAGCCAAATTCGGATTTTGCTCCGCTCGGATATAAAAATATATTATAATTTTTGCACCGGCCACAGCTTTGCTGTGCTCAAGAGCTCAAATGGAAGGCCTAACGGGTAAAAATAATCAAAATTCCTAGAAGGATTTTTAATTATTGATTAAAATATTAGGTGGCGTCAAGCCCCTTTTGGGTCACCGGGCAAACGAAGCCGGTTGAATTCTTTCAACCTTAAAGTTCTCATTAGAATACCAGGTGTGATTGTATAACTCAACAAATATTAAACAATATTCTAAGGGAGAAAATTTTAAACTATACCAAGTTTAACTCTGAGTTGGGCGCGCCATTTTTGAGACACTGGTTTCATGGACCCAATTACATTTTGTCTAATTACATGATTACATTTGGAAGGCTATAATCTAATATGTAACTCGACGAAATGTTAGCAAAACTCCCGGAGAGTATTTTGCTCGACAGTACTATCCGATTATGATCCCGTAATGACAAACATTTCTTGTACAACTCCGTAAAGATTAGTTTTAGTGAAATGTATGTACAATTCGTGTATAAAATCTTCTAATCATTCTCTAAATAGAAAGCTGGCAGGGACAAGTCGAGTCTTTTTGTGGTAAGTGAATAATTTGAAAAGTATTGTTTAACTTCTAACTCGACTCAGTCTAATGCAGATTTATGCGTTCCAGTAGAATTACTTTGACATATTTTTCACGAATACTGTTAGATTTTCGCCTACATTTTTTTATTTTTTCCGAGTCAAACGCCCAACCAAAATCTAGAAAAAAGTTCTTGCGAGCAAACTATTTTTTTCATATTAGCTCAATTATGGGATATTTAGCTGTTTCTTATTTCTTTATAATTATACGGTATTGGATTTACCAAAAGCTAAAGCGGAAAACCATCTCTTTTGAAAAAATCAGTGTGACGTGGTTTTTAAGGATATTACGGTATTCAGGTTCTGGCCATTCCACAGGACCAAAATTTTTTCCGATGGCTTTGAGCTGGGGCCCCAGCTCCACCCTATCGGAACTGGAAGCACTGGCAGTGGTATTTCCTCCAAGTTATCTGTGAAAAACAGTGTCCCAATATAAGAACATGGGTGTATAGTTGTAATTTTTCGTTCTTTTTGATACAGTTATTTTTTCATTGTTCTGTTAATATTATTATGTATGTTAAAATTAATCTATTGGGAGATGCTTAATTTTACAGGCCGCGCTTCGTTTTAGTTATCATTTTAGCGTGCAGACCGGAAATGTAAGCTGTACTATTGAATTATGTTATAAGGTGTCTTTTATTATTGCGACCATTTTTGATGGCACTTCAAAATGCCTGGGGTTGACCTGAAAGGGAACTTCGAAATCTTGTGACGTGTTCGAAAATTGTGGAGGGGCCTGCAAGTTTATGAATTATATAGTTATGGTTAACTACTGATATATTATCCATATGACATAAAGGTGTAATAATATTTATTTGACGTTGAGGAGCGAATGTCAACACAAACACAAACCTGCATTTCAGAACAACGAATTACAACAGTCGGGATCGACTAGTGCACAAAGTGAACAGCAACAATCTACAACAGCGACAACACATATGGTCGACGAAAACGATACTACGACGTGGTGCGAGCTGTGCGCGACACAATTTCCGTGTCTGGACGATCTCGGTGATCATCGAGAAGAAGCCCACGGCGAGCCATTGCCGGCTTGTGATGTTTGTGGCGAGCGGTTTACGACCGATCATAGTCTAAATCGACATTTAATGACCGCTCATCCGAGTTTGCTCGAAGTACCCGATGCAGGTATATAGCATAGCTATAAATTTTTGTATTTTGGAATCGATAATATAGAAAACTACTGTTACAAAAAATTTTGTATCTCCATCCTATGCAGGCCTCTCTAAATTACGAGAGAGGTCGCGGCATTTTAAAATTCCTCTGAAAAACCGGGTGTCCACGGTTTCCGCCCTCTAGCAAAATTTTTTTGTTTACCCGATGGACATCAGAATTTAATCAACATTTGCATAAGATTCTGTCCCGAAGCCAAAAAATTAATAAATTTTAAAAATTATAAAAAATCACTTCTTCTACCTATAGGACATTTTGGATTGATTTTTACCGTTTTCTCTTTGCAAAATGCCCTGCCAGGTGGGGCGGGTTATGGACCTTGTCAAAATTTTTAACGAATGGTGAGCCCACCTATTTAAGCGCAATGTGTTTGTCAAGAACGGTGTCGCAAAAAATTGTAATGGACTTGTATTTGTTCTTCGCGGCGTCGCGTCGCAGTTAAAAATAAATCATTAACGGCGTCACATTAAGTTTACTCGCGCATATAACAAAGTAAACACAACCTAATTCTATAGCCTGACCAGCTGAACAAAAAATCGTCTTGCATCTGCAGCCCCGGAACTTATAGACGAGTAGCAAAATTCGAACACTTGTAATTCGCATCACTAGCAAATCGATCAAACGTATACTGGTCACAAGCATTGTCAAGTTCTTTAAATACTCGTTTTCAACAATGCAATCATCCAAAATCGACACAAAGTTTGGTACTCTGACCACATCATTACACTCACGAGGCTCCCGCTCAACTTTAATCTCAGCGTTCCTGCAGTGCATATAATGTGGATCCAGTTGCAGCTCTCGTTAATTGCTACCATAATGGGCTATTGCAACGGCTGTTATGTTATCCAAAAACACTAATTGTTTGCATTTGTCTGTAAGGCATTTTTTATTCTGTGCTGGAGATAAAAATAAAGACTTTGTTGTAAACCGTGGAAAAATCATTGAACGGCTATCGTAAGAACGTTTTATGCAAATGAGTTTGCTAATCCCTAGATTTATACCTTGGATATAAGGGCGTTACGTTGTTTGTGTTGTTTATAACACACTCCTTTAGTAGTTGATCAGTTCCTTCCTTCCTCCGTCGCATCTACAGTTAATTTTTCAGGTTTTGAGCAGTTGCGTTTCAGTCGAATATTAACAGTCACCAGGTAAACTGCTGTTGGCGCCCGCTTGGATTCGATTTTCGGTTTTCATTAGCTTCGCGCAGTGACTATAAGATATACCAATACCAGCATTCCTTATCAAAATTCAAAGCCTGTTGTGCTATTTCTAGGTTTAAATTTTTCCAGATAATGAGTTTGTTGTCATATTATACCTGTAACATTTTGTTCAAGCGGGTAACTCCACTTCATACTTACCATTTTTTGACCAGCACTAATATGAATTCATGCAATGCTTGGATATGATTCGCCCAAACAAAATAATCGGTGTCGTCTAGCTTATGGTTCAGTGAGAAGGTCTTTAAGCATAGCTTATTCTCTGCTTAAAGCTATGCTCCTACTGGTAGATATGCTTGCTGACATCTTACGGTTAATCGGCCAGTAATCTTTTTAGTTTCTACGGTTTGCTTTATTCTCTGCTTAAAGCTGTGCCCCTACTGGTAGATATGCTTCCTGACATCTTACGGTTGATTGGCCAGTAATCTTTTGAGTCTCTACGGTTTGCTATATATATTTTGCTTTGCCTACTGTGGTTTTTTCCGTATATCTGAAGCTCTGGATTTGCGGGTATCCTATGTAAACATTGACGATTCGCGTACTTTTATCAATTTAAATAAAGAAATCAAAATGCGATCAATTATTTGCAGGTCAAACGATGGTTCTGTCGTTGGGTTCAGACGTAGAGCAGTTAGCTTGTTATGAAAGTTATTACAAAGGTTTTAGAAGTACCTTCAGCGCAACTCAGAATTCCGATTTATTCCTTAATAAATCGTCAAGGAAATAGTATCATGACGCTAATCGCAGTTTTAAAGCATGCATATCTAAACAAAATCGATATTCCATGTTATTTTTCAATATAATCCTTACGTGCAGGGGATACTAAGGATGCAGCGTATCGTGGGATTACCGCTGCTCATATTCAGTTTTATGGTCGGTGGAAATCGGTGCCAATGAGAAATCATTATGATAGCAAACCTTTAACGCTTTGCTGTCGGCTACTACTGAGTGAACAAGGAGGAATTGTTACGAACACAGTGTCTTATTCAGCTCTGGAAGACAAAATAAAGATTATTTTGGAAATCTTGGAAAAATAGGCTAATTTAGTTACCGATGTACGATTCTAGTAAATTCATAATTGTACCGTACAATCAAATGCTATTGCATATCAACCTGTATATAAAACGTCAATTTCATCGTGCTATTACTGTATGAGGACGATGTGATGAAAACGGTGCAGCCGCAATTATGTTAACTCCAAAGACGTGGCATACTTACTTGGTGTAATTGTTGCTTGAGTTTAGAGCAAATGCAATTGCAGCTGCACGACACGACTAGAATATATTGTTATACTGTCACGATTTTAATCCGCATGCTGCGTAAGGACAGTGTCTTGAGAGTGCCACTACCTAAATGCACACAACTTGGTGCGAGATACCATTAACATAAATTTGTGGCAACAGTAAATTTCAGGCTGGTATTTGAGAAGTCATGTGTTTTGTACCGGTTATTCCGCCGTGAAGCCAATCAATAGGAGGTTGTCCCTGTTGTCACTTGTCACTATAAACAACCTGAAAGTTTTAGCCAAATGGGTCTATTTGTTATCAAGTTATAGATAATGACAGGCGAAATTCGGGCAGGTTTTGTCTAAAAATTTAAGTGTGTGTCCACTACCCTTTCGAAATTTGAAAATGTGTTATTACTACTATAGGTATTCCATCTACATGTAGCTACGGTAATTATCATCAGTATGAAATTTTAAGCAAAATTAGTTCATTCACTCGTAACAAAGGTATATATAAAATATAAGGCTGATAATAAAGAAAGCTTCGCTTGACTTTAACTGAAAATTTAGGCCTGTTCAACCCAACTCGTGAACAAACGTGCAGTGATAAACTCTTATAAAAGTAAATTTAGCTTGTACGTAACGCTTAATCATGTCCGATGGATGAAACTAAGCCACTACATGACCAATTAGTACCCGAATTAAAGCAATTAAAATTTTACGATTTACTTAGAGCTATATATAATGTAAATCTTTCAAACACTAGCTAAGTCATATATTTTGTGTTTTTCCTGCTTTCTAATCATACATCAAGGTCCGAGTACCTATGGGTGATAGCTGATGCCCCGGTTAGGGGATCAGACTGTCCGTGGCGGGGAGCCGCCAGGGATGAACAAATTTTCGAATTTTTTGGGAATGAAAATTTTTTCTTAATTTCTAATATTTTCTTAATTTCTAATAATTTCTAATAATTCTTAATATTTTCCTGTTTTTTTACCAATTTGCCACCAATCTTTGCCAACATCCTCAAGATTTTTGTCAATTTTTCCCTACTTTTTACCAATTATTACCAAAATTAGCTTATTGTCGCCAACATTTTCCGGGAGTGTTTGGCGCAGGGAGGGGGGGGGTAGGAGCAGTGCAGCGCGGAGCCTCAGAGGCGATCAGACTGCCTCTCAGGGGGATCGGCAAAGCCCCGAGGAAGAGGGGGCATCCGCGCATTAGGGCGATAACACGTGTCCCCGATGAGCATATATATTTGTAATGGCGATTTCATGTAAAATTTTTTTATAGTTGAAAGTCAATATACAAATTCGAAAACATTACCTGGTCTCGTTGCATTCCATGTGACCGCAATTTCAGTTGCGTTTGCTCGCTGCATACACTTCAAAACCTAAAATATACATTACATTATACACTATTCAATTTTTATTTCATAACAATGTACCCAACGTACAGTTAATATACAGAAGCGCCTGTGTCAGAGGAATTTCGAATCCCAAGTGCTGGAAAAACTACCATTACTTAATACTAGTTATTCGCGCAGTAACGGGAAACGGAGAGAGCGGCTAATATGCGCGTGGTGACTGTTGCAATGTTCAAGTTCGGCTTTTAAAGCCCCACAACAATAACAACAACAATACACCGATAATGAATTAAGGGTAACACTACAGCTGGTTCAATCACTTTTCAAAACCGTAGAGGCTTTTGCTTCATCCAATGATCAAAACACGAAAATTCTTGACAATTAGCATAAGTTTTATGAAAACTTATAATTTGAAGAATGGTTTTTATGTTGTAGGCCCATATCACTTGCCGTACTTTATGCAAAATTTGACTACTTGTGGCACCAAAATTGAGCAAAGTTGGACTTCCCGCAGATTATTAACATACTTAATGTAAGTTCCGGTTCTGTGAGAATTTAGGTAGTCAAAGAAATTTCTCTTAAATTTCAGGAAAATTGAGCATGCATTGAAATATTTTGAGTTTAGGAGCAGGGCATCAACCACAATTAAGACTTGACAAAAAAATTATTCATCCTAAAACCGATATTGCATTTTATACATCACCAACAGTGACTAGGCCATATATGTGTGACCCAGCGGCTTGTTGGTAAGCGTTGGACCATCAATTGTAAGACTGCATGTTCGAGTCCGGGCCGGCCAGGATGACTCATCGTGCCATCCCCGGTTTCGGTAAATTGAATAGCGAAAATATTGATTTCGGAGAGGCTATGTATGGTTTGGTTAACACTGTGTATCTCGCAAGGACTTGGAAAGCTGCAGCAATGGAGATCGCCACGCAGATCGCACCGTTATATTATCATTTTATATATCCTTTTTATTCTACGCAGGGCAACAAGCCAAACTTTAAAAAAATAACTCTAAGCACTAAGCTGCTTCATATACTGCTAGAGGATCCTGAAACCGTCTAATGTGTACAATGTAGCTTGGCGACAAAAAATTATTACAGTCTTTGGGATGGTCACAGAGAAAAACTTGACCAAAATTCTACCAAGCACCCATGTACAAATCGACAGTCCAAATCAGTGATGCCTTGGTATAGTTGGTTTAAAAAGTCTCTCCTCTATAATTGGTTAAAAACCATATGCGGGAAAATATATCTAAAATTTGCTATAAGATTTGTTTAAAACTATCTTTTCTACGTATGATAAATTCTAGGTGACGCTACAATATTCCATGGCATATTCCATGACAAATCTGTAGTATTGCTCGTATTGTTCTAGTGTATATAATAATATTATTCGAAAAGCCTCGGTTTAGACTTGAGTTTGCTAAGACTCTAAAATACGGTTACTGCGTTTTCACCAGTATTATGTAGTAAGGCATACTCTTGAACACCAATGTCGATAAATCGAGCTCAGGTTCAATGTTTCACGGGTTCTGGTAACCAAGGAATTGGGCATAATGCTCTCAGTATTAAGAAACTTGGTTCAATTTTATTGAAATTGGGAATTGTGCGAATTTTATTAACTCGTTGACTTGAAGCAAACGACCATATCACATTGTTATTGTGTAAGCTTTATTATGCTATTACGTGCTTCTTATATAAAGATAAATCTGTTTTTTTACCAAAAACTCACACATATGGCTGTGTACACTTTAAACAGGGCCATTTGCTGCTATATCTAGATAGTAATAGTGGTAACTAAAGTTACACGCATGCGGGCGAAATATACAATGTAGATTGCGAAACTACATTTGCTTTCTGTGAACAACTAAAAAATCAAAATTCCAGAATTCATGCATATGCGGCGGAGCAATTAAGGATATAATGATGACAGCATTGGAAACAATCAGAGAACCGGCAAACTTAAATGCCATATTTAAACAAATGTACAACAAGTTTTTGCGAGCACTTCCCGTATTACTTCGTTCCAATTTGTATTCACACAATCAGAGCAGGAACTGATTCTTTATTACAGGAGGCGATGATCCGGCCACGGTAGTAACCCGGTGAATCGACGGCCCGGTTACGATAGCAAGACCACCTTCTTGAACAACCAAAGTATGATAGTTGTGTGAAATTCGCAAAAAACAGTGTTGGATTCATTCCAGCGGCTAGGACCCCTACCCCAAACGGGAGGACCCCGCACAAGAGGCCACAGTCCATGCTGCAATGGAGGCGAAATTGTATTATATCTGACATTGGTGTAGTTCAGGCTACAAGGCATGACTGACTCATTAAGATACGATTTTGTAACTATAACATTTTAGACAAAGTATAAGCATAAACACAACTCAAGCACTCAACCAGCAACATAAATTTATTTATTGATGAATTTAATTTTGGTGTCGTGCTTGCTAAATTTGAATGTTGCAAATTATATGTATGTAAATTTTCAATGCTGTTCTTAAGAGTCTCACCGATGTAGTTTCTTGGGCCTCAATGACGTAGTTTATGTGCGTTACCAGGTCGGCTTGGTGGGCTTCACTTAGATTAGCCAAGGACCTGAATATCGGTAATTTCAACTTGATGCTATTTCTTAATAAAGCGTTATTACAGAGCAGACGAAATAAAATTGGTTTTTCTGTGGGGTCTTAGCCAACGACTGCAGTCCCGCGCAAAAGAAAACTTGAAATGACATGCTAGCCACTGGGACGAGTATTGGAAGTCAATTTGACATGTTTGTTTTATTTTGGATTTGTTTGGAGTCGTATGTACACGAATAGAAAGCGGTTTCAAAAGAACTTGCACACGAAAAGTAATGCATACCACTTTTCAGGGTTGTAACTCCTGTTTCAGTACCCAAGTCGTACTTCACCACCGTTCTCCCAAACTTCCACCGCTTTTGTCGGCTTATTATTGCTAATGCTACCCAAGTATTATATAAAAGATCTCAGTATAATTCAGAGTTTGGAAATACGGACAAACTCCATGTCGACAGTCCAGTTATGTCGTAGCGTCTGCGTAGATGAGCAGAAGTAGAAAAAAAACGCACTGCTCTGGTAAGTTGACCTCAGGTCAGAGGATAGCGCACTGTGTTCTAAATCAGACCGGTTACATCTCGTGCTCCGGTTATCCGATAACCCTGTATTATACGAGAATCAATCTGACTCGGTGCCAACTCTACACACAATCATTTATAAATCTTTGATTATATTTCCAATGGAAAATCTTGATCTTCAACAGGATAAACGGATACACTAACATCGTGGAATCGTTTAAATTCCCAAGCAAAATCGCTGTTACATCCCATTTGTTCGGCAAGTTTTTTGTATGCCATCAGATCGGAACCGTCTTCACATAAAGTGCCAGGAGTAAATGCGTTGCCACTCATTGCAATTATCTGCGATAGCAAACCTAAAAATAAGTGCAAAATAATGATAATAGGGCAGAAAGTAGTTTTTTCAGATTTGTGTGCTTAGGACTCGAAGTATAGTTGCGAATGAACAACTTTAAACATAGGAATAAAAAAATTCACAAGCGACATGCATGGCACAATTGAAACATTTCCTACAAAACGTAAAAAATGGAGTAATTGCCAATATTGTGTGACAAATAAATCTAAATATATTGTACAAATGTAGTACCGAAAACCTAACGATCGGAAGCAGTAAAACCATCAGCATTAGTAAAACTGGTTCGCGACGATCGCAATTGCTTTGCTTGACGCTCCCGATATCAGACTATTTGTCCTCCATTACCACGTCAAACGTCAGTATATACCATTGAAAATACATACAAGCATGGACAGAAAAATTATTTAGATCATATTTATACCATTTTACTGATCGGAGATGAAAACTTTGATAATAGTCTACAAACATTCAAGATTCTTTGCATCGCATCAAGAGCGCATAAAGGAATAGTGAAGTGTATGATGCCACTTTATTGCACTCTAATGTTGACCCGTGTTGGATGTCATTGGCTTATTGATACTTACCTCCCCATTTCTGGTAGGGAAAGTCAAAATTGTGTTCGAAACTTCTCACAAAACAGGTTGTTAATGTATTTGGACCATCGGCAGAGGAAATATGTAAATAAGCTTAACAAGCCCGATTCCAACGTGGTTAACGCTACATTGCACGAAAGTGCCATACCCTTCCCTAGTGCACATTTGACTTGATTACTATTGTTTATTGATTCATCTAGCCAAAGCCATATCATTTATGAAATATAATTAAAAAATCCAAAGCGCATAAGCACACAACATATCTTTAGATGCGAACATCTGAAACAAAGCAATGCTGAACGAAATCCTACTGAAATAGCTCGTATTTAAACTATACTAAATTTACAGATTCAATAACATCGGCTGAAGGATGATTCCAGACGATGGAAGATGATTTCCTGTAGGAAAAAAGAGTTTTCTGCCATCAATGCGGCACGTTTATAAATTTTTCTGCATATGACCAAGCATGTCCATGTATGGCCAAAACGTGAAGAATTGATTCATATCACAGTTAACTAATCCGTTCAGAATTTTATAATAAAAGTCAAGTTTTGAATGCACTCTTCTAACCTTCTGTTCCTAACATACATAGGCGACCATTATATGATAAGGCTTTATGTTTAAAAATTTTCTATGTTAATAATCCTTGAACTCTTTCCGAAATATTGATGTCTTTCACCACACCTCTGTCGCATGCTTTTTACTAGTAATACAAATATTTTATAGAACTCTGCCAGCAAAGCAACATCGCATGAATAAAATTTATCAAAACTTAGGTTAAGAATATCGAAAAATATGACCATGACTGCTTTCATTGAGGTCGACCTGATACAATATTAACAACGTCAGATTGACAATTTCCAAAAAGAACTGGTTGCGGTCAGAAATGTGCGATCAGAACTAGTCTAGCAAATGACATATAACTACCACAGGCTCCAGGCATCGCAGGAGTTTCACATGCATAACGTATCAACCGCTTTACACACACCCAGAAATACAACATCAACAGTATTGTGCTCTTCGAGGGTTTGAGTCCATTCATTAAGAACAGTAAAGTAGATGCAATGTCGTCGAAGATTTTGCTTGTAATCCAATTTGAACGTAAGGAATAATATAATTCTTTTCAGAATAACCATCGAGATTTCACAAATTATTTTTCAAGTAACATACTAACGCCACAGAATAGACTTATCGGTCATACATACAGACGCTCCGAGCTCTCAGGGAGGATAGCAGAGGATGACGGAAGGGAGGTCATCTCTGTGTGGCGTAGAGACCCTTGGGGGAGTTATTCAGGGTGATGCTGTAAAAACTCGACGAACTCCCCCGAGCACCTCCTCTGTTTTTGGCAATTTTACCCCAATCTGGCCAATTTTCACGCTATTTGTGCCAATCGTTACTGAAATTTATCGCACGCCTTCGCTACGTGGGGGGCTACGATGCACCAGTAGGAAATGGGGTGATACCCACAGGGAGTGTACACTATTTCCACGCGCTAGAAGTCCGAGACGTCGGAGGGATAGCCCCCCTCCCCTCAACCCCTGTTTCGCCATGCCTATCGGACTTGACTTGTGATTCATCGCCTTTTTCAAATCGGGCTCGTTTTATTCTCAAGGCAAGGTGCTAGTTTCTAGAGATAAGTGAAAACGGCGTGACAAGGGATATAAAATACGATACACACATTTTGTTAAAAAAATTGCGGCATGCGTCTGGTCCACAACTAGTCTTAGGATCAAGACAGATTAATGTATTTAGAACAATCTCTTCTGTAATTTCCATATCTAGGTTATATACCTCATTTCCAAGCATGTCGACTGGATTGGAGGCAAATATTCTGTTACTATGTAAAAAACAAACATAAAATAATCATTTAATAAATGACATTTTCCGCGATCATCAGTTACCGGATTAGCACCGTCCAGTAACATCTTTACGGAACTCATCGGAGAACATTTGTTTTTAACAAATCTTAAAACCTGTCTTATATCTAGAGAATCAATTATTCTGGATACGCTAGCGTGAGCATCTCGCCTTTTGAGACGCCTAGAAACTCGAGCTGCCTCAGACCAGCTGATTAATGGTAGTAATAAGTATTAACTAGTGAAGCTCGCTTGCGAGCCAGAATTCGAGTGGTGAGAACAATCCCCCGAAGCAGAAGTGTGAAAAATATTTGCCACACAATATTTTTGACGCTCGCAATGATGAGTTTGTCGGCCCAGAAAACCCCATATATCCGACACTAAAACCAACAATAAACACAGATTCAGGTGCTTTTCCCACGACTTCTCACCAAAAATTTCGAAAACGTCATTTTTCATGCCAAGTATGAACCAGAAGTGTAAAAAATATTTGCCCAACAATATTTTAACGCTTGTAATGAGTTTATCTGCCCAGAAAACCCCATATAAAACACTAAAAGCAACAATAAACACACATTCAGGTGCTTTTCCCACGATATCTCCCGAAAAATTTCGAAACCGTCATTTTTTATGCCAAGTATGAAGCAGAAGTGTAAAAAATATTTGCCCAACAATATTTTTAGCACTTGGAATGAGTTTATCAGAAAACCCCATATAAAACACTAAAAGCAACAATAAACACACATTCAGGAGCTTTTCCCACGTCTTCTCACCAAAAATTTCGGAAACGTCATTTTTACGCCAAGTATGGACCAGAAGTGTAAAAAATATTTGCCCAACAATATTTTTAACACTTGCAATGAGTTTATCTGCCCAGAAAACCCCATATAAGACACTAAAAGCAACAAAAACACACATTTAGGTGCATTTCCCACGACTTTCATCAAATATGAAATTTGGCGCCAACTATAAGCTTATAGACTCCAAATTGGTAAGTAGTTGAAAAACTTATTATTATCATTGGAAAGCCCTGGTAAAGCTACATGAAATAGGCCTATTACTTTGCGGATACCTCGTTCACTTATTGAGAAAACTCGCAAAAACTGGAGGGGTGCCCGAAAAATGGGCTAAAATGACGTCATTTTGCCATATAACTTTTCCCACGGGAAAAAATTCAGAAGTTGGGCTCCGTCACTACGCCTAAATCGACTATTGCGGTTCGAATGAGCTATCTTGCATCAAAATCCGCCAAACCGTTATCGAGATCCAGGTGCGACACACGCATAGACAGGACCTCCTCAACCTCCCTCAATAGCCAAAATTGAAAATTCTCATTCCACTAGAATTCAACAACAGTCCTGCGCTTATACTTGCTATGCAAACATTTTTGCTGAGAAAGAGCTTCGTGCGTATCAATTGACCGTGTCCCTTTGCCGGCACAAGATGAGAAAGGTACAAAATTTTTGATACAATATTCTATATGATATTTAACTGACCCCAGCTATCACCAATGCAATTATCTTCAATAATAATCAAACTCCAATCAATAAGTCCTTAATTTCATAGTTCACGCGATCAAAATTTCTTTAATATTTCGCCAAGCGATAATATTTATAATTTGTGACAACAAATGGGCCAATTTTACCAAGAACTGCAAAATGACCAGACGTTGAAGAATTGTCACCTACGTTAATAGAAATTTTAGTAAACTTATTTTTAACAAACACTGCGTCGAGAATATTACCCGAGACAAGAGTTGGGTTTGTTATAAACTGCCTGAAGCCAATCTTCGTCATCAGTGTATAAATAACACTTCAACGTCCAAAGAATGCAGTTTACACTAAGTTTCTTCAAATCTTGTCAGCTTAGTTGTCAAACCACGTAAACACATCTTGGTAACGAAATTACCTGGTTGATTGTTGATATGTTCGCCAAGTTCTACTACCAAGAAATCACCAATACAGCTGTAATCAATCATACGATCGCATAAAAGATACTGCACCTGGGTAAGAGAATCCGGTTTATCACGGATCTGCGAATTTACAATGTGCGAGCAAACACCAAAAAATTGATATCCGAAATAAAAATCACCAAGACCTGTTAAAATACCTTAGTATATGATACTGCTAAAAGTTTTATAAAACACTTCATATGACAAATAAAGTTTGCAGCGTTGTAAAAAACATACGTTTGAAGCAATCGAAACATCCTGACAAGTAGACAACGGTTGCACAAATGAACCTAAAAATCCACACGGAACCTTACTGTGCGAAACACAACTAGAGCTTACCGTTAGCAGCAGGCGACATCGATAGAAGCGACGCAGCTTGACCACTAGATCCATATCCCATTACGGTTACTGTCGACGGATCTCCTCCGAAACCGGCAATCTCATCGTTTATCCATTTCAGGCCGGCCAAAATATCTGAACAAACAAATCATTACGTTATTTATCTCTTCAGTTTCAGGCTATGACTTCTGTCGAAATATTATGTAACATTTCACTAGTCTTACGCTAGCTTCAATAATAAACATGCCGAAACAGCGTTAGGATATAGGTTTTAAATTTTACCAAATTTCAGTACGACAAATATTATTTAATAATTATTTTGCAGGTAAGTTATCTTTTAAAATACAAATGACTTTAAGGCAGCAGAGATGTGCGCATGCAAAAAAATTTTGAGCCAGCACGTATAAGCGAAAATTTAAAACTTGTCCACCGTCACTAGTCCCCTGCTCAGAGATTTTTTCAAACCAGCCGGGCCCACAACTTGTAGACCTATACTGGGGATTTGGGAAGTTCATTATAGATTTTAAGCCATTCTTCAGCATTTAGCTTCGTAATGGTTAATTCTTTACTTATTGCATTACACAACACATTTTACTTGGTCCACTTTCTTCACCTACCTACATACTGCCCTATCAGTATACTATACCTTAAACGTAAGGTTTCCTGGTTAAGAGGTTTGCTGTTTAAGATTAAGGATATTGTGAAATTATTGGTATGATCTCACTCCCATTTCATATAGTACCGATTCCACAAATAGATTAGTTTCTCGGTTGGATAACGAGACCACTACGGCTTTCTGATGGCGTTAAATATACGGAGCCACTTGGCCATTTCAACAATACCGGCACATGTAGCATTACGATCGTCAAGAGTACCCAGTACCCGCGGACTCAAGATTTGAGCCCGTAACAAGCCCGGAACGCGGACACCTGCTCGTGCTAACTGGTACCGAACCTGAACCGACCGTATCTTTCCAATGAGTAGGATCTTCGCGCCGTAAGCAAAATATAGGAAGACCTGCAGGAGTTTTACTTTCCCGATTATTTCTGTATAGCACTAATGCCAATATCGCCGGGCCTAAACGCATAATAAATTGCAAAATTTCTTATCGTTGACATGCCACTCTAAACCACCCGCCAATAATAGGCGCCGGCGTAATGCTACAAAGAAATGATGACTTATTTACGGCTTTAGCATAGTCATAAATTTCGGTAGTTTCCACATAGCATAGTTTGACAGATCCAACTTCAACTGATATCGAAACATATTCATTCAAATAATTTATTACATAGTTCTAGAATGATTAGGTATAGCATGTAGTAATTTGTTGAAGATAGGTTTCACAGTTCTCCGCAGGGCTTTTCCTAATCGCGGTAGTATATCCACAAACTTGCGAGAATCATTAAACAGTTTTATATACATAAGGATGGTTCACATCTAAGTTCCAGCTACTACAAACGGTAGGCTGTCTAATGACCTATACAAACATTTTATGGCCAGTAATTTTAAAACTGGATTATACTGAAAAAGGAAAAAACATAAAGGTCCCACTGAAATTATGGACCAGTTTAATAATTTTTAAGATGTACGCATCATCTGGGCAACCAGTTACATAAGGAATATGTTCTAGTGACCACTTTTAGGATGCTATTCTAAGTGGCATTCGAATGAATTGCTATCACATATACGACAAATCCTTCACGCTTAGGCCGTGTTCGCACTGCATAAAGTCGATCCAAATAGTGTGCACATTGCATCCGATTCGATCCGACACAACTAAACTTGTACCTTTATGCGTGTATATGTAAATGTATTTATTTTCCACACTATTTAGTCCGATCCAATCACAAAAAAATTGAGCGTGCTGTGGCGGACCCGATTCGGATCGGATGCGGTGTGCACACTCCACATAAAAAATAGTTTGATTCGGAACGAATCGATTCGGAGCGGAGGCATTGTGAAGAACAGCAGCAGTTGACGAGCTAATTTGAAGTTAGTTAGGATTTCAGTAAAAACTAGATTTCAGTCAGTATAAAGTTTTTACACTAATTGTAGCTCAAATTACAAAAAGAGGAAAAATGCAATTTCACAAAAAAATAATCGAATCCATACCTTTAAGTGCGGCATTGCTCGGAATTAACGACGATCCACTTGTGAAAAATCCAAACGCGCCCAGACGATACGACGGCATTACGAAAATAATGCTTCGCGAGACAAAATTATCGAGTATAGTTTCGATTGGATAGGCGTTAATCGAACCGAATTCCCATGAGCTTGAATGAATATAGTAGACAACTTTATATGATTGACGATGTCCTAAAACACTAATTAACTATAAATTAACTAGACTCATAACTTGGGCTCTTTGTTATAAGTTTGTCTTCAAATACCATTTATGGAAGTTTTTGTTTAAAGTTTGGTTGTGAATTCGTCAACTAAGGCGCTTTCTATAGACCATGTTCCCATCAATTTTTATCATTTAAATACGTAGATTTTCTAACTACCATAATCGTATTTATAACCAGCAGCATACGTTTGTCCGCAGACCGGCGGTATACTATAATCGAACAAGATGGTTTTCTCAATTTGCATGTTAACACCAAGATTAAGTAGACAAACCGAGTATAACCACAACGATAAGAAATGCAAATAATATGGCGTGATACTTTTGCCTCATGGGTGTAAAGACACTAAACGCCATTAAGTAATCTATCAATACTTAGTTGTTGCAGTAAGTTTTGATATAGGGGCTTTACCTCCAGCTTTGAGATCCCATGATGGAGTGAATACATTCAGGTAGAGACAGTCTTCACTCGAAAATCGATGAGGTTGAATTTGAATACAAGCAGGCCTAGTATAATCGGCTTTCAGTATTCCGTGCCAACGCTTCTTCGTCTTTGGCGCAAGAAAACGATAATGACCAAGTGGCGGTTCAGCATAAGGTATACCCTGAAATGTTATTACATCTGGCCAAGGATATCGATGCGAAACCAGCCATGGTTACGGCTGACAGGGCTATTACTTAGCATCGGGCTTAAAGTTCAAAATTATGATTAAATTTCTAACACAGCTTGTACTGTTAACGCCGTGCGCTGAAATGTCAGAGCACGCGGTTAGCTATATCACAAGTGAGTTGTAAGAACACAAGATGTTTGTTCAAACGATTTGAAGACATGGGTCCGTTGCTGTTAGTAGTTTAATCTAGCCAGATCCAACCGAACAATTTTGTAAATTTAGGTTGGCTATGCTGCAGCTAGTCCTTGTGACGTAATTATTGCAAAAATTTGTTTGCAAGCAAACGATTTCTTATCATACTATTGGCCTAAAATTTGTATAATGGTAATTTATATAATTACTGTATAACAATTTCTTGTCACATTGTGGCTAGAAAAATACATAAAGGTAGATAGTAGCAGTATATTCACACAATGCTACCTCAAATATATTTTACGACATTAATAAATTATTCGTACGGAAGTTGTGTTACATTGTACATAACAAACGTATATTTTGTTACATAGAATTTATCGAAATTGTAATACAGAATATACGTGATTAATTACATTTCTTTTGTATGAAATTATACATTGTAACTAGTGAAGCTCGCTTGCGAGCCAGAATTCGAGTGGTGAGAACAATCCCCCCAAGCAGAAGAGTAAAAAATATTTGCCACACAATATTTTTGACATTCGTAATGAGCTTGTCGGCCCAGAAAACCCCATATCCGACACTAAAACCAACAATAAACACACATTCAGGTGCTTTTCCCACGACTTGTCACCAAAAATTTCGAAAACGTCATTTTTTATGCCAAGTATGAACCAGAAGTGTCCAATTGCTCCAATAATATTTTTAACACTTGCAATGAGTTTATCTGCCCAGAAAACCCCACATAAGACACTAAAAGCAGCAAAAAACACACATTTAGGTGCATTTCCCACGACTTTTCACAAAATATGAAATTTGGCGCCAACTATAAGCTTATAGACTCCAGATTGGGAAGTAGTTGAAAAACTTGTTATATATCATTGGAAAGCCCTGGTAAATTACATGGAATAGGCGTATTCGTTTGCGGATACAAAACTGCGATTTGTTCACTCAATTTGTGTGGAGTTTCAGGTAATAAATGTATGGTTTGCAACATATAATTTATTTCAACATTTGTACAGAAAATATGCGACATAAGCTCATAATATATACATACCAAATATGTATTATAAACATTCACACATTATTACATTTTATTTCATGCAAACATTTGTAAAATTACGTACATGGTAGAGTATTTAACGCAAAAACACATATTAAATATGCTTCATTAAATATGTGTTTTTAATATATGTCTCCAACAATATTAAACTTCATGCAAACAAGTATAAAAAATTTACACATTTTCTCATACAAATATATATTCAGATTCACACATCGCCGTTGTTTCGTTTCATATACAATGCACGTGAGGCGTTTCATACCAAAAATGCCATGATTCGCACGTTATGTGCTATATTTCCTACAACAAAATTCTAAAATCCAAGCACATATAACTCAGTTTTCAATTCTTGCAGATGACTCTGAAAATTTATACAAACGGAAAACAGCTTCACTGAACTCCTTTACAAAATTGCTTAACAATCGTGCTATATGCATATATGAACTGTCGCACTTAATATAATTACACAAATATTGTATGCGTATTTCACATTAGTAAGACAGAGTACTTACGTACACTAAAAAACTCAAGAACACCAAACATCCGACTGCATGCAACAACAAAAATTTTTGTTTATTTAATTTTGACTGCCACATCAACAGTTATCGAACCGTGCGTTCCAAATATCTGAACACATAGTAAACTATACCACAACAAAATTGTGAAGTAGTTGTAGCAGCAGAATTTATATAATAGATGCCTGTGTCAAGGGACTGGTTTCAGTTTTTGACAACCGCGGTACGTCGTTGTCGATTTGTGCATTAGCGCGCAAGAAACGTGGTTCACATTGTCAGCTAAAATATGGCCTACCACAACTTCCAGATTCTCATAGCAATAGACCTATAGCCAACCCATATTTAAGACCTTAACTCATTATAGAACCTTAGCAAATCCACAAAGTCATGGACCCTTGTCACAAAGCTGGACAAGGTGTCCTGGAACATAGGTCAAAATCTTTTGGAGCGAAAACCTGATCAGGGCGGTCAAGCTTATATTCGATAATGTCGGCCGCACTTTTGCGGCAGTCTCAAACCGATCACGACCTGATGGCCATTACCATAGGAAATCTGTGTCAATCTCCTCAGCGGGTATTTTCGTCATCGGCTATAATTAGCTATACCTTACCTGAAAACCATAAGCAAAAATTCCTTTCTCAGTTTTGTAAATTACGCCCTGAATTATGCCTTTCGTTGTGTTAACATTAGGCAATACGGACGATGTTTTGACTGGTACGAGTTTTGTTTTCGACATTGGTTCACATTTAACGATAACAAATGCTGCAATGGCAAAACTGGACAGGATTCTGTTAAGCCATGGATCGAGCAACATTATTAAACCAACACTGCGTTAGCACAATGTATACTATAATTTACATATTTTATTTATTAACCAGAATAATTATTGATTGAAGTATTGACTGTCTACTTGATTGATTGATTGAGTGATGGATTAATTAATTAATTCATTCATTCATTCATCATTCATTCATTGACTAAGTAACTGATATATTTGTCAGAATCAGATTAATTTATTGACTTATTTGTTTTATTTTATGTCTTATATATGTATATAATTTATTTGTTAGTAATTTTATTTCTTTATTTGACAATATATTTTTCGCGTATTTCTGATTGTATTAATTTACATATTTGTATTTAAAATTAATCGATCGATTTTAATTCATATTTTGTTCGGAACAATTACAAAAGATATGGATTCCAACACCGCAGTCACACAGCATCATTATCACTGTTCGTTTGAACCGAATAATTTGAAGAATACATTTCATCCTAAAAACAAAACCTCAAACCACTTGTTGGTTAACCGAATTGTTTTTTCTGCAAGGACGGAGCCAGAAATTTCGCCACGCGAGATGCAGGACTGGCTAGGTGTGAAACACAAATTGAGCGAACCTGCCGCGCATAAACGTGTACTTTGGTTTTCCTGTCATCCATCTTTCACGGAGTACAATACCGCTGTTCTGCTATGCCATTGCGTTGTTTGATTATTTGTTATTGAAGCGCATCAGCCAAGCATGTATTTTAGAGGGCAACCTAATTTTACGGGATGCAAGGTTATTGGATCAATTAAAGTTTCCCCCTAGAATATCTTTTCAAGTTTTCCCCCTAGAATATCTATTCAATTTTCCGCCACAATATCTCAGTGCGTTTAAAGTAATAAGAATTACAAGAAAGGGAAGGACAACTAGTGTCGGAGTACAAGAAAATGAAGGACAACAATGTCTGGAAGTGCCATAACAAAGGCTGCTCTTATACGAAAACGACCCGGTCTATTGTGATGGCTCGTTCTTCAAACGTTCGCACATCGCTCTTCAAACATGGGTCCAGCTACTGTACCTGTGGGCCAGAGGCGAATACCAAAATACCTCGCAGCGAGTGGCTGGTGTGTCGTGGCAATCCTTGATCGACGTCTATATCTTCTTCCGAGAAGTTTGCACGCAGCATTTTCAGCGAAATCCTATACGGCTGGGGGGCCCTGGTACAGTCGTGCAGATAGATGAAAGTCAGTTTGCGCACAAGGTCAGACATTACCATGGTCGTGGACGTGTGGGTGTTTGGCATCGTAGATACTGAGTAGCACACCAGCTGTGGGGTACATGGAGGTGGTAGAGAGGCGAGACGCGGCAACGCTGCTTCCAAATGTCCAAGCGGTTGTTCGTCCGCGATCAGTCGTGCACAGCGACCAGTGGGCGGCGTATAACAATATCAGTTCGCTTGGCTTAAACCATCGAACGATCAATCATCAACTGCATTTAATCGATCCGCACACCGGGGTGCATACGCAGAACATCAAGTCGTACTGGAACGGCCACAAAATTGGAACAAAGCACATGCGTGGTGTGCGTCGCGATATGCTGCCTGGTTACCTCATCGAGTTCTGCTGGCGCGACCGCTACCAGAAAAATGTGTTCCAGTCGCTGTGCGCTCATATCGCGGAACAGTTCCCTTTGGTTTAGCTGTTTCATATCCCAACAGCTCGTTCCAGGGCTCATTTATCCCAACAGCCCTCTCCAGGGCTAGCCAGGGACGGCTCCTATGGCGATGGAGCAGTCTGGCACTGCTAGGCTGGGGATCATCCCCCGTGGACCATTGCAGACCTAATTTAATAATTTCACCAATTCAAGTCTTCCCCTATAATGATCTTTTCAAGTTCCCCCTCTGTTAATGGGGGAACTTGAATTGATCCAGGTTATTTATATTTATAAAATTGTCTATTACATGAAATTTACTACACAGCCTGTGAAAACGTCTCAAACCAAAGGAACCAATTGTTTCAAGTTAACTAAAAGTAGAGAAAACACATTAAATTAACCTAGCCATAGTTGTGGATTACAAATAAAATGACACATAATAATTTCAGAATTTAGGATTCATATCCTTCCATTGTTTCGGGGGTGGTGGGCAATTTTATGGGAGCATCTCCCCCTGGTGCCTCTTCGATACATTTCTATTGTCTATTGTTGTTGTCGCTTAGGGTCTTACACACTTGAAGCAAATGATCTTGGCTACATATTGTATCTTTTAGGAGAGAAGCAACGATTCAGAAAACTGCGCCCACTAGTCAACGCTTTCGCGTTAGTAATAATATTGCAGAGCGAAACTCTTTACACCCTTCCCTATGCTGGTGTGTCTATACTACTGGTATTCAGCGGCCTCGACAACCTTTGCTTACATACATACGTCTAGTGGGAGGGATCGAATAGCGTTGATTATGCAGCTTTATTAGGTGGTGGCGAAGGATAGGGCTTGCGCGTCGTTGCGGCAACTCTGCCTATTGAAATTAGCTGTTTCCATTATTGCGAAATTTGCATCCAAAAATTTTAACACATCAAGCTTTTCCGAAACACAGGTTGGTTGGCCCAGAGCGATTCGTTTAACTGGATCATCAGACGATCGTATCACAGTTCAGGTGTTAAGTTGCTACTAAGACAGGTACATGGTAACGATATTTAGACTGGGTGCAGGGGCATGCTTAGATAAAAACATGAAATGAAGCCTTTTGAAAAAGCATATTCAGGAAGGAATACTAATCAGTTGGTGAAACAATACACATTTTGGGGAGGGGCAAAACGAAAAGCTTATACCGACTGATTCTGGATATCTCCACTAAGATAGCTGATATACCATACATGTTCAAACAGCGGTAGCTTATCTTCCTGGAAGCTTGGACCGCCCCTCCCCCCCGACCGTGCGCCGATTCGCCTGGGAGGTAGTTCGATCCCTCTGAAGTATAGCCAAATTCCCGCACCGAAGGCGCGCCAAATTTTTGGCAAAAATTGGCAAATATGTTGGAAAATTGGAAAAAACCGCGGACATTTTGCAAAAGTTGGGGGCAAATTAGCAAACATTGGGGAAAAATTGGCAAAGATCGAAGAAAATTTTGCGTGCCAGTAAATTCGAAAATTTATATGCTCCGACCACACCCCAGACTCCTGCCGATCAGCTTATCGCCCAGGGCAAGTTGATGAACGCCCTCAAGCGCGGGTTATCCCTCTGAAACCTCGGACCTAGTGCATGTATGCTGATAAACCTACGTGTGTAGATTTGTTGTTGCTCACGAATCGAAAGGACACTTATTTTTGAAATTTCTGTGTTATTAAACGTTAGCATCCCTCCCGCCAAAAATAACGTCCTTTAAAACCAATAACATAAAATTCACTAAAACTTTAGTAAATTAATAAAATCAAATGATTGTTAAACATATTATTAATAATAAATAAATTTAAATAATAAAAACTATAAAAGTTTTGATTTTATTTGACTTAAATAATAATGTATACCTGTATACTGTTATTATTTATAATTTATATATTATTTATACTTATAATTATGTATAAAAATTTTTTAAATGAAAAATTGCATTACTACGGAGTTCAATACGTGTACAATTTGGAAAACGAAAGAAACAATAACGGCACTAGTTGGTTCAAACATTGAATGAATTGTGGGCAATAACCTCCCCTTCTTATGACTGTCAAATCTTGTAATCTTGGATGTTTCAAACGGCTACGCAACCTACCAATCCAATCCATAGCACCCAAATAGCACAGCATTGATGACCATGATTTGCAGCGTACCCACCTGCGTAAACTGGGCTGCAAACTTTTACAGATGACCGTGATGCCTGTTTAATTTTGGACATTTGCCTATCTCATTGCCCTCCCTAGTTAGCGTGCTTGAGAGTTACAAAAATTACAGAGATGCAGTGCGAGGAAAAGGGCTCATCCCCCGCAGTGTACCTCACTCTCTTTTTGCGTCGTGTACTGGGACCCCGCATAAACCTTGTATTGCTATCAGACAAGCCAAGGGTATAATTTCAGCCAATGAATGTTGGGGACACTCAATGTTCGCTACCGCAAACGCTTGAGGAGACAAACTTTGCTCAATCAATGCTAGCATGCCCTTCAACTTCTGCAAGAACTAATATGAAAGGACAGACAGCTATAAACAAAGGCTGATTCAAGCTAATCGGATCTCCTTCTATAATAAAAGCGCACATAATATTAACTTATGTGTACTAAAAATAATAAATCAATGTCTCTCATCTGCAGGTGCCTTCCGTGATGCCACCAAAAGTAGGTTTCTGTGCTGAAAGGGTGGGGGCATCCAGAAAAAAGTACTGCAAAAACCGCTGACCGTGCGGCAAATTTCTGGATCCTACACGGTATTTCAAAACAAACAACAATTATCAAACATACAAATGACGTGTTAATGCGCCTGTAGGGGTAATATGCTGCTATTGTAAATGTTAATCGCCACCTTCACACACAAATTGTTTATGCTAAGGCAAAGGTGGGCACAGTAATGTTTTAATGTAGTAATTTCTTTTGATTCGTCCCCAAACCATAATTGCTCTATGAGCAGGTTTTTTAGGGTTTTGGACATCCGCATCTTTTATATATAATGTTTCAGTTCAGTTACGTTATAAAATGCAACAGCAATATTGATAGTTGTTAGTGCATTATTACATAATTTATAAAAACCAACAAATACCAAACATTTCACAGTCAGTCTAGGTACGATTATGCTTCAATACCAAATGATAAAGCAAAAATTAAACATTGCTTACAGAATATTATATACAATAGCATACGATAAACAATGCATCCACAGTGTATTACGTACAATGATACACAAAGGGTAGGTACACACAAGCTTATCAGTTGTTTACGGCTAAAATTATGTTAACTTTATAAAATGTGCTGTGAGGACTAAGACGGTACGTACTACAGGTGAGCCTAAATTTTCAGGCCCGGACCGAAATGGGATCGGCGTTGGCCCGGCGCGGCTGGTTCGAAATCTTCAAGAACAATTGAAGATATTTGAATTGAACGATATTTGAGCAGGCCCGGCTCGATCCAAAAAGCCCGAAGCAGATAAGCTTAACATATAATTCCATAAAACAAATCTATAAACATTTTTGCATTTGAGTGGAACGAGAACTTTCAATTTTGGCTCTGGAGGGGGGTTGAGGAGGTCCTGTCTGTGTGTGTCTGTCGCACCTGGATCTCGATAACTGTTGGGCCGATTTTAATGCACAAAGCTCATTCGAACCGCAATGGTCGATTTAGGTGTAGTGACGGAGCCCGATTTTTGAATTTTTTCCCGTGGGAAAAGTTATGGGGCAAAATGACGTGGCCCATTTTTCGGGCACCCCCTCCAGTTTTTGCGACTTTTCTCAATAAGTAAACGAGGTATCCGCAAACTAATAGGCCTATTCCATGTAGCTTTACCAGGGCTTTCCAATGATATATAACAAGTTTTTCAACTACTTCCCAATCTGGAGTCTATAAGCTTATAGTTGGCGCCAAATTTCATATTTGGTGAAAAGTCGTGGGAAATCCACCTAAATGTGTGTTTTTTGTTGCTTTTAGTGTCTTATATGGGGTTTTCTGGGCAGATAAACTCATTGAAAGTGTTAAAAATATTGTTGGGTAAATATTTTTTACACTTCTGGTTCATACTTGGCATAAAAAGGACGTTTTCGAAATTTTTGGTGATAAGTCGTGGGAAAAGCACCTGAATGTGTGTTTATTGTTGGTTTTAGTGTCGGATATGGGGGTTTCTGGGCCGACAAGCTCATTGCGAGTGTCAAAAATATTGAGTGGCAAATATTTTTCACACTTCTGCTTCGGGGGATTGTTCTCACCACTCGAATTCTGGCTCGGAAGCGAGCTTCACTAGTCTAACCGAATTATATATCATCTTGAACTCTCACTATGTTTGTCTGTGTTTTATTTAACTGTTATGGTATTGTTTTACAAACAATTTTAACTGAAGATTTGAACTAACACAAAATGATTGTAGCCCTTATTCTTTTTATAATAATACGGTAACAATAATAATTATAAAGCAAAATAACTCTAGAATCTTCGAAACGCGTGATTGACATGGTGCAAAGCAGTGCTTCCAGGAAAAACTTTTTTTTCATGGAGCAAAGGACAGTGGGAACAGATATGACTGTTGCGAAATAACAGATTATCTAACAGATTCAAAAAATTTGATTAACTCTTTCATATATCACATTAATGAGCAATTTGTATAGCGTCAAGAAAACTGCGCGACGCTAAGGGCATGTTCACATTGCGGACTTCATATTACATCAGATCCGATCCGTAACGACTAAACTCTATACCGACCGTATGCGTGTGTATTTATTTTTCGCCGTATTCATCCGATTCGGTCCGAAAAATTCCGAATCGGATCGGATACAATGTGAACACGACTTAGTCGAACCAGGATAGCTTGACTTCAAGCTCGATCATTAGCATGGGCAGTTCGGCGCTGTTGCTAGCATACTAACGAATCTTAGCAGCGAACAACAACACATGAACAAACGCTCGATAGACACCAAGGTCAGCTAGTGTAATGATTTGTGCGTAGTACGCAATCATTTAGTTACTTGTGTAATATGCATCTTGTTGTTTTTGAAATGGAGCTAGGGTAGCTATCAGAGTTTCTTAAAATAAGACCGATTGTGTAAAAGTTTTTTAGAAATAGTCACCTTGAATAATTTTGAAACGGAGCTACCGTAGCCAGCTGAACTTACAATAAAAACGTTCAATTTAAGCAAAAAATACTTTCGGCTGTTTGCGGCGTTAATAAAAGTCTTCATTAGATTGATAGACAGATTTTGGCAATTTTTCTTCGACCCACCAAAAATGTAGTTGCGCACCTAGCTTTGGTGCTTGCGCTGCTTCAGTGGTTTCCTAGCCCATGTTTGCAAAGACCGATAAGAATTGGAGACTTTTTGGTTTTGTTTTTAGCGTCCCCAAACGTTTCAGGGTATAACACTTGCAAGGCGCTGCGGATACGGAATCCTCTTATCGAGACATGCACCTTTTGCTTTTTGCCACTAAAAAGTGAAATTTCAAAATTTTAACAACGTGAGTTCTTTATTGGGTAAGAACAATGGCTTTATTACGTTGCTGGCCAGTCCATGGAGGGTCGGAGGCACACTCAAAATTTTAGCAAAAATTTAAGAAAAATTGCCAAAATTGGGTAAAATTGATAACACTTTAGTCAAAACTCTTGAAATTAGGCTGCACGCCCTTCCCTTATTTCCACCACCCTGCCGAAACTGTCTATCCTCCTTTTCAGACGGTTCATGACCCCTAAGTTTACAGGGTAATTTAAGCCCTTAAACACATCTATTTCATTGTTCTAAACCTTTATTGAGTACGTCATTAACGTTTTCGGGACGCTGCGCTGGGAAAGAATCTTTCATTCACTCAAAAACAGTAAAAATTGCCACTTTTTCATTTTAGCTGCAAGCTAAGGGTCCGTAGAGTTTCGGCCCGAGTACAATTAACTTGCACAATTAACGTTATATTAACATTACAATTAACGTTATATCCTTAATGAAATTCGGTTCCAGACTGGCGGCAACGCACTAAGTTTTAGCCGAAATAGGTTAAGTATTAGACAAATATAAGGACCTAGAGGTCGAATAAGGCTCAGGAATCTGGTTTAGCATATCGAAGGCAGCCTGCATATAGCTTATGCTCCTAGGCTTTGCTTTGGCTCGTTTTGTTGCTGCTGAATGCGGCAGAAGCAATAATTGTATTTTGGGTGGTATGCATCAAATGCAAGCGATTTCAGCCAAAAATGTAACACATGATGGTTTAAATTAAAATGCTTCTTAAAAGTTGTAATTATTGTTAATGAATGCACAACTTTTTGTCATTGGAGGAAAAAAGATCCTACGGTTCTGGGTTTGATAAAATAAATGTTGTGTTTAGAATAATGCATCTTTACTGCATCATTATTATTTTGGGACATTAAAAGGATTCAGGAAGCACATTTTGGAACCTGGAAACAGTAACTAAGCGCAACAAATCGCAGTTGCTCCGTTTACCCTAGCTTCAAGGGTTAACTAGTGTATTTGTTTTCATTATTATCGACTCAAAATTTCGTATCTGGGTTTTTCGAAAACGAGGTCGGCCCAGTTCGAAATTTTCCTCCCAGAACTGAAGTCGGCCCGGCCCGAAAGAAAATAACACAGGCTCGACAAATCTTTTAGGCCTAACTGCTAACCTCTTGTATGCGCCAAAAAGGTACCTAGCACTAGCTTGTTTGAAAATCAAGGGCTTAAACATGAAAAATGTGGCAGGGGTGTAAGGAGGGCTGACCCGTAGCCGTACTTCTATTTTAGGGAGATCAAGCCAAATTCAGGAGAAGGACAAACTGATTTCGCGGGATCCTAAAACGTTTTATGTTTACAAAATGTTCCATTTAGGTAAAATTACAAAGTCTTCGCAAAAGATTAGAGAAAATATCTCTATTAAAACAACTTATAACCAGAGTAAACCAATTCTCCCCGTTATAGTTGTCGGTCACAAATGAAAAGCTACTACGTAGTTTATGAAATTGACTTTGTTCAACTGTTTTCAGGGAGGGAGGGCGAACACAATCTTGAGGGACGTCGTACCCTTGGATATGTGCCTGTACGACTGCGAAGTTGCTTCCAAAAGGTATAATAGCAGTATATCGTATGAGTAACCCGTTTTTTACAAACTAGTTTATACATATGTAGGTACTGCATATCAATGTTTCAATGTTTTTCAACATGCATATCTTTTAATGTAATTACTCGTTTCTGATGGTGAACGGACCATTCGTTCCTACATAATTCGTACCCGGACAAATTCGTCCAATCGGATTAACTCTAAACCTAAGCTGAAACCTATGCCTAGCCCTGGTTGCCATTCTGGCCGGTCCAAAATTGCTCAGACACCAATTGTCCGGGTAAAGATATATCCAGTAATGGTTACCTATTACATAAACAATGCAAATAATGACAAATGGACAGAAACTCACGAGTCACAATTTATTTCCATCCAGCACAAGAAACAAACAAGCTTTCAAAATATAGAAAACAGTGAACGCTTGCAGTGGTTCAGTTGGATAATCAGCTAATATATATTCGTACATGTAATTACGTGATCATGCCTCGCTTCACAAACTTTGAAACACATCAGTATTCCTTTACATACAACATAGTTTCGCTCATTTGGTTCAAACTGAAGAAAGTATTAATGTAAAAACGTAAACAGTACAATAACTCGACTCGGTTTTTCGCTATTTAATAATTCGATAAAAAATTTCCTCCTGTTAGCCTTTTTATTCATTTCAGAACGTTCGGTCAAACAGCAATATTTTACAACCTCCATTGGACACAATCTCGTACAAAATAATCATTTTGACACGGAAAGACAAAAAATAGGCCGCTCTTCATGTGTAACCTATTAGAATTTTCAACCAAAATCTTTAAACCTAGAAAATGGTTCACGTTTTTCGTTATTCGTGGTCATATCGTGGTTGCTTATAGACACAATCTGTATATACTAACTTTGCAGTGTCAATATTTAGAATATTTTAAATTTGCACACATAAATCACGGTGGGAACCAATAACAATTTATACACACGATTTTTAGCCTTGGATATATAAACAGCAATTGGAAGCTTGCAACAATTTCTCAAAATTAATAGCTCATTTTCGCACTAACCTTGCCATTGCTTCATGGAAATCTAGAGGGTGAAGCACTCAACATGAAATTTATGCAAACACACTGTCCAAATACCTTTAAAGGCATCTTCGCAAAGTTTTAGGCGTTTAGAGATTAATCAGAGTCTGTTGATAAAAATTTTCGATGTCATTAACTGAGCTTGGTTAAAGTTTACTCGTGTTTAGGTGTGGAACCTGAGACAAACCCTACACATTCATATAGGCAACTGATATGTGGCGTGTTGTATTGTATTTACTCTTCCGCTAATTCTTGATAAACCAGCGGTATTTCGAGGAGTGGTGGGCGAGCTGAGGGGTCCCGGGTCTCTGGTGTTTCCGCCCGTCTTAAAAATAATGTATAAATTCTGTTGCACTAGGTCCAAATTATTTTGTCCTTAAAACAAGTGCCTACCCTATGTCGGGGCGGGAAACGTCGTAACTAAGCATGTGGTACAAGATTATCGGTCGATTAGATATATACATTCAGCCCTCCTTGGACTACCAGGGGTTTAAAAGGCCATTACGGTAGTTTTAGACTGCTAGTTTCCAATGATTTTACAATAAAAAACGCTGGTTCTTCGATCATTACTTTTTAGCCAAGATTTATCCAGTCGGGTTTTAAGTTCACATAACAGTGATCTGCCAGCATTACAAAAAAACTGAACCTCATAGAACTATCAAGAGACCGTTATTAATTGTAAAAAGAAAAACTACCGACTGGACGATTTTTTCAATTTTTATTAGCTTTGTGGGATGCGGAAGATGAAGTATAGAAATGGCAAGTTTTAAGATGGAGCTTCGGAAACGCCACTCAGACTATCAATGTGTTCTAAAACGTTCAAATGTTTGAGGCTTCAAGATTACATAAAAGGTCTGACCACCCAAGCAACCCTAGAAAATTTGTACCCTAAAGATTAACCGACGCTGGTTTACAAGCACACAGTTTTAACCACAACGTAGTTATATAACGAGTGCCCATGTCATCTGTTATTATGTTGCAACACGTGCGTGATATGTAATCACACAGAAGTATAAACTTAAGCGATCTTACTCAGATGGAAGTTGAAAATTTTATGGCTGGAACGAAACATGTTTGTCATTTAAAAGCAGCTGAAGTAGATGGCAGCAAAACAGCACTGCTCGAAACATGAAAGTGTGCGATGTGAATTATCAAAGCCTTCCAATTTTTATGGCGGATATTAAGTCGTAATACATTTTGCACCGTCGTGGACAAAAAATTATAACAAAAATTTATGCCGACCTCGACCTGATTTTAAGGGTTTTGCGTTAAAATCTGTCTAATGTTCTGATTTTGTACCGTGTTTATTAAACTGAACTTAAAGTTCACAGAAAGTGCCTAGCAAACTGACAGGCAAGCTGTTCACCAAAACAGAAAAATATTAAAAAAATAAGTTTTTAAGTTCATGGCGTCAGTGAGTAGGCATAATGACCGCACGCTAGTCATGCAAAATGACCGATCCGAACCGGCGAATCAATTCGAACCCCATCAGCAATGGACTGGAACCAGCCTCTATTACATAATGTTGCATCATAAGCACATATTCGTTGGCAATTTGGCCATCAGTTTAGTATTTAAAATAGTGCCGGGTAAATGAGTTCACTTGAGCTGTTAGCCAGCTGAATGCGACGTGTAATGAGCTTCAACATGATTTTTAAAAGTATTAATTGTATAGTTCGCTAGATTGGCGTTGCAAGAATAATGCGTATGGTGGGGCTCGCCACTCCCAGATTTATCTGATAATCGTGTAAATTTTATCTGAAGAGTTATAACAAAGTGACTGTAAACGGTAAGTCCACTACACTTTTGAAGTGCTTACGACGCCTCTAATTCGCTAATTTTACAATGATCTTTTCATTAAATTATGAACGAGGAATTTTTATGTATGTAGTTAAACCGACTTTATACCGAAAATAAACTGGTTATTCTTCGAACTGAAATAATATTATTTAGCTGAAGCTATTTGTCATTAAATGTAATCGGTCTGCTCAGTTCTCTGGATAAAAGTTTTAACAGCGCATTATTAACCTTATGCTCTTTTCGCCTCAGTTCACTAGTCCGTGAATAACATGCATTCACAAAAACAAATATCACCACGTCACCGTTAGTCTAATGCTTGCCCTGAAATAGGCGAAATTGTCACGAATCTAACTGTATTAATATTGCTAGAATACACATTACGCAAAGTGTGCTAGTGTAGCCTACGTGGTCCTAGGGGTGTTTAGTCCCACCGTAGATTACACACAAACTACGTTAATTTTCACCCGAAATACTCCAATGAGATTTCTACTTGTGTTTTATTTACTTATTCCTAAGGCCTTAATGTGTCACCATTTATCAACAAATATCGTTTATTTCTTTCACTATAATACAACTAAATACAACCAATACATATAAACGGCTGAACCGTACTCACCTTGACTGCGCAGCTTCTGAGGCCGACTAATGCCCTGATATAGCTGCGCAACCACTTAAATACCCGAGCTATAAGTCTACTCCCAATTTTATCCCTATTGATTTCTCTAAGCGATCGAAATTACATAATAAGTTTTCCAAGTTTTACTCTGGTTCCACTCCCCTAGAATTCCCTCTTAAACCTAAGTGAATTTTAGTCGTTAGCGAATAAATTTTTGTGAATTTCCCCAAATTCTTAAGTATAAACAAAATTTAAGATTTTATTCCAAAATCCAGCAGATACACATACACATATCCGCTAATGTAGGCCTAATGCTTAAGGCACCCAACCCTTACACTCAAACTCGATATATTTCCAACCTATGGCCTAGACTCACAGAAAACTTTCAATTTTGTTACTCCCTTGAGAACTCTACTACATTTAGCTAAGTCTTAAAAATGCTCCTGCAAGCTATACAAAATTTTCAAAATTGCAATAGTACACATATTCCAGCACATAGAAAGCTTATATAACTACACACATACATGATGCTGCACTTATGCACATTATTTCGATACACAACAAATTCATAAATATTAATATATGTTCACACTTCTAGTATAAATATATATGATTATTTTACGTACGAATTTGCTACAGTATCTATACGAAACATATTTATACAGTACATTCCCATTTATCTACAGTCCGCAACAAAATTTTCTGTCTGCGGCTTTGCAAAAACAAGTGACCTGCACTTTAAATAATTTCTTATATCAACGGATATACCATGTATCATGTTCTGTGACTACTTACAATTTAAGTCTCGGTTGTCAGAACAAATGTTTAATTTTACATGTTGTTGAAATATACGTATACAGCCAATAAACCAACAAATATATACCTGCTTTAATTCAGTCAACAACAAAAAAACCTTTTTCAAACATTGCAAAAAGAATTTACACTCTGAACAATTCTTGCATGTGCTTATATTAATTAAATATTTTACAGATATTCTAAGTTAACGATTTTGGTAACGTTAAATTTAAAGTAACTGTGAATAAACTGACGTGAGCTTTATTGATCTCAGAAAAAGAAGAAAAATCCTGTGACTAGAGTGGCAGCTTTCAAAAGTGAAACCATCGTTTTACCGCACGGTTTTGTTCGCAAGAATTTCTCATTTATACTGCAGCCATACATGGCATTATTATTTGCATAAAAATGCTATATACAGGTATCTGGCTAGGTCAAATCCAAAGTGGGGGCGGCATCTTCGGCTGCCCCTTGGCAACACGAAGATACCCCCGGCTCCTACACGGCAAAAATTCGGGTACCCCCGGCTCAAAGCCTCCTGCTGAGAAAAATAAATGTCTAAACGCGACACAGTCCGGCAAAAAATTGGTCTCCCGGAAAAATCCGGCACCCCCCGGCAGGTGAGCCGGGCCCCCGGTTCATGCCCTCGGCTATAATTTCTAAGGTTTGGACTAGCCAGGATACACATCATACATATGCAATGCATACCTATAACATACAAAGTATACATACATCTACATATATGTATCCACATAAACATATACGTAATTCACTTATATATACGTATATATATGCACAATTACGCATAAATATATTTTTCAATGTTACACATATTACAGCCGTTGCTTTTATCTGTATAAAAGACTTTATATATTTCCAAAATTTTCCTACTTTTTATTAATTCGTAATCGCCATATCGTAATATTCTTATGTTCACAACTGTGCTGCAACAGTCAACTAGAATGCATGCTAATAACAACCACGAGCGACAAAGAGACTAAACAATTTTTTATACGTAGTAACAAACTAACCAAGCTAATGCACTTGTTTTCTTTGTAGCTGTAGGTTATATATACTTAAATATATACATATATGCACATACATAGACATAAATACATACATATACTAGAAATATTATATTTTTTACCGCCAGAGCGAACAGCCGAGGGCTCTTAGCGACTGAAAACCCCTGCGAGTCCATTTGAAAAATATGCCGAGGCACACAGGGGCATTGCACCCACTGTGTGTCAATTTTTGTTAATAATTTAGCGGCGCATACGGGACTTAATACCCCTCGTATGTCGTCAAGACAAAAAGAAACACATGCGCGAGGACATAAATTCTCTTTGTGGGTCAACCTAGAAAAAAACAGGACCGTTGGGTTTCTAATCTAAGAATAGGTCAAAATCTCGCAACTTCCTTGAGTTGAGTTTTAAAATGAGCTAGAAAATTTCACACGATAGTGCAAAGGCACAAAACACCGAAAATGCACACACAAATGTGATTTTATAAAATAACGTATGCCAAGGTTCATTTGAGAAAATTCAATTTTTTCCTTTTTTTACACGGGATTTCACCCTTGAGGTACATCTAAACTTCCAACAAACTCCAAACTGTATGGCCATTAAACTGGAGCCCAATTCGCAAACAAAGTGTATTAAAGTACACATATGTAAAAAATAGGTACAGGGTTTGAGAACCTCTCCAACTTTTATTATTTTTGTACCCTTGAGCACAGGATGCATTGCATACGCGCGGCTAGATGGCCATTAAACCTGAGCATAGCCGAAGACAGACGGTAATTATGTGCTAAAGAATGCATATCTAAAGTACACGCTAGCAGAACATCGAGAGGTGAGTTTTTTTTCCGAAAGAGCGGTCCAACAAGAACACAAATCCAATTTAAGGATGTCCCGCCTACCCCGTTGCTCCCACCCAGCCTTGGTTGAAACTGCTTACCAGGGATGCTGTCGACAGTGCATCCTCACCGTTGTGTGACCTCAGGTACATGGCTGATTTTCATCACCTGGCTAGAGCAGGGGACATGAAAGGTTTTCTGTGAGCAACTCGAGTTAAAACTGAGCAAGCTTTCTTCTCTGATTACACCAATAGGATTAGTGCGCACATCCAATTGTGAAACACTAAAAATTTTTCTAATGAAACAAAGGTCGTACGATTTATCCTTCTTAAAGCTAAAATTTAATATTGGATGTGTGGATTAGCTCCTTCCTCCTCTAGGTTTAAAAATTCTTTGTCAACTTTTGGGAAACACTAAATTTCATCAATTTTTTGTCTAGCACTTACTTTTTTACCAAGTGTCAACAAGGTCCTGAAATTGTTGTAAGGTTTTTTGCATGTTGTCCTCCTTATGAAAATTTTCTTTTTGAGTGCAGTATGTGGATCTGGAACCCTGTTTGCTAATACGAAGCGACTTACTCAAAACCCCTCAAATCAACGTTTAGGTAAAAAAACTTTTCTGGAAATGCGTTGCTTCATTTTTAAGTTTAGACACGTTTTAAAATCTTTACTGCAATCAAGCTTAGAATGAGTCAAAATTCTTGCTTTATTTCAAGTTTCGAAAAAGTTCTCTTTTTGTTTTTTAACGTTACCACCTAATGAGGTATTCATACAGTCATTAATACATGGCCCGAGAACTGACCATAAAAATCTATATTTTTAAATAAGTTAAATTTACTACTCCCCTTAGTTGAGCTTACTCCCATATTCCTGCTTGATGCGCCGACAGAATATGATTGCGCTCTGGACAGGAGACCATAACCACAACTTTTTTACCCTCTAAAAAGCTGGAAACATCAAACTGAGAAGCAACGCTTCTCTATAAACAAATGGAAATGCATTTAACGTTACCAAATTTTGTCATTAAAATTTTTTTGACCGTCTATAGGATTCTTTACATTTTTAAGACTGTCACAATTACCAGAAACATACAGCAATTTTGCTACTTTAAGCAAATTTTTATCCATACACAACAAACTTTAGTAACAGTATAAATTAAGTTATTTTTTTTAACACGGCGTAACTAATAAAGAAACCTCAGCACTCTTTGTGCAATCATGATTTTCGTTAAAAAGCCTTTATTTGTCTTGACTCCAAAAAAAATTATTTTACTTATGTTCAAATCAATTATTTTCTGCACCTGGTAAAAAGACTAAAACATATTCTTTCGTATACTACTATTCTTCAAAATTCTCAAAGATTTTTTCACATAGCCTGTCGTTGGCCCCGATTCAGAACCTGTAAATTTCTAAATTGTTTAATTTTTCAAGCTAAGGATACAGGTACGATGCGATTACTTTTAAGCGACTAAAGTTGTTCTCAGTTCTGCCTCTTAAAATAATAATGACTTAATAGCCCTTTCAATTGAGCTACATATCAAACAGAATTTTTTTGAAACGATATCCCAGTGTTATATCTCTCAATATAATCAATATCAATTATCGATGTCAGTTACCAACATCAATTCAATCAATGTTCTTCTTGGTGTTTAAGGCGGGTTTCGTTCTTCGCTTGGCAAATCAGAGATCACGTTTGCTTGGCAGACTTTGACTGCGTAGAAAACGTAGTGAGAATGTTCACTGTGAACTGCAACGATTGACTCGACCGACAGACTTGAAGTAACTTTTCTGAACAAACTCTGCACCCTATTTATACCGTGCCGGTACTCCGTAATTTGCATATTCAAATTGAGAAGCTAGTTTCGAGTCAGCTATAATTGTTCAAACCAGTTTGATACTAACAGTCTAGAGAATCGTATGCTCTGTGAACACGTTACAGGATCCCCTCCGTTTTAAGCGGAGCACCTAGCCTGAACCTGGACGTCGGGAGAAAACCGCACCGTCTTCTTCTTCGGGATCTTGGGAACCCGGACACTCGCGACGTGTAGATGAGCGAGATCTAGTGCACCGAGTAGATCGCGGCGTTTGATTGGCAGCTTCACCTGAGCGAGGGGAAGAGCGGTCGATCCAGGAACGTACGCCAACCGATCGCTCCCAAAAAACTTTACTGCTAGAGAGTCCTGAGGTGTTCTATGGTTCGACAGCTCCGTACCCCCGGGAGAAATGACCAGCGCCGGCCAAAGAGGCCATTTGGGGAATTTCGCCAGAATGACATCGCCAATTGCGGGCTGCTGAATTGATCTGCCGTCGGCAGGTGTTGAGTTAGATGATTCGTATCAACTAATGTAGGCCTAATGCTTAAGGCACCCAGCCCTTATACTCAAATTCGATATATTTCCAACCTATGGCCTAGACTCACAGAAAACTTTCAATTTTGTTACTCGCTTGAGAACTCTACTACTCTTAGCTAAGTCTTAAAAATGCTCCTGCAAGCTATATAAAATTTTCAAAATTGCAATAGTACACATATTCCAGCACAAAGAAAGCTTATATAACTACACACATACATGATGCTGCACTTATGCACATTATTTCGATACACAACAAATTCATAAATATTAATATATGTTCAGAGTTCTAGTATAAATAGATACATATGTATAAATCTAAAACATCTACAAACAACGCCCATAACACAATATGCAGTAACTGCATAACACAATTGGTAAACAACAAGCACTTATACAACATCCAATGATGATAAATTGCAGCTTGAGGTTCAAGTTAATGGGTTAAAGTTTAGCTTAAAGTTTAGTTTAGGGCATAGAGTAGATAGGTACGAACCGTTACACTAGGACCAGTTCTTGTCCTTTGCAATCCCAGCTGTACCACCGTTCCACCCGCTGTGGTGCCCAGACGAACCCGGCTTCCCCTGACTCCCCAATTAACTGTAAGGCTGACCTACTGAACCAGTTAGCTTAGCAGGCCGCTGGCGCGTTAACCACGGTGTACGGCCTGGCCATTATATCGGTCCACGTGCTAGTAGTATGAAGAACTCGTGAATGAGGTTCAATCCGTAAGCCTGCTCGCAGCTTTTCAACCGACCGAGAAAGACCGCTCGTGGACACTGGTCAGGTGTGATGGAGACCTTCGGAACCCGGGTCATTCTGATTGTCCTAGCTCCGCTCCAAATTTCAAAGCGTATGTGTACCCTAGTGTCTTTCAGTCGGCGGCCAGAGAGATCCTTCCGTCAACACAAGCCAGATGCGATGGAGACTATCGGAAAACGAGTGGTCCTGATTGCCTTAGCTCCGTTCAAAATTGTATTTTATGTGTAGGAACTAAATCGAATCGAGTTCATTCCCTGAGTGTAGATTTCGTAGCATTCGATCAGGTCCAGAGTTGTGGTTATTATTTGTCGGTAAGCAGCCAATCCAACCGGCAGTTGACTATGTGTGCGGTCGACTGCGACCAAGTTGGAACCGGTATGTCTGAATTGTGTGTAGAACCGGGAAGGCAAGCTGTTCAACCTGTGACCGAAAAGGGTTTCCGGCTACGAGGAGACAACACCAAGCCAAGTACCGAGAATATTTTGGGCATAGAAAATCATGACACTCGAGCTAAGATGTACGAAATCGTGAAACCCAGTGATAATAAAAGCAAGTCTATTGAACTAGAGAAGAATAATGATGATAGGGAGGAACCAGTAGCTACAGAGAAAAGCTCGAAAGTTGTGGGAGTGACACCCAGAGTAAGCGAAATAGTAGAGAACTCCCGACGGACGAACAGAGCAGAAAACTATCAACAAGAAAATAAAACAAAAATCGAAACGTGTCAACTAAGTGCAGAGGAAGCTTATGAACTCGGAATCAATACGACCGGTTCACCGGTCGAGCTAAAGAAGCTAATCGAACAAGCATTACTGTCAGCCGAATCGTTGAGGAACGTACAATCTTTCGGCAGAGTTAGTATAAACCCCGCGATTGACGACACCGGAGCCTATGTGTAATACCTAAGTATAAACAGATAGAAGGCTTACACAAATAAATAAGGAACAGCAGTTAGACATCGCTTTAAGGGACCTGTTCGCGCTAAATAACACAAGCGAAAATGTGGAACCTCTAATTCTGCAGAGATTACCCGAAGAGGAACGCGTAGTATTTTTGGGCCGGATTCAAAATTCGTGCCCCCAGTTACTTTCATAGGCCACGGAAGGCTAGCCCGGTACACACTCGCACCACATAGGTTGCGATTCGGAGAAGACCGTATACCAGTGAGAACATTATTCTACCGGAGGGTCATAGCTGCGTCGGAGCGGATTTTTCGCACCCATCAGATGCTAGAGCTAGGGCGGCTTAAACAACCTGAATTGACCAACAGCGAGACGCTGCTTTCTTATATGGGCTGTTGGGGGTTTGCGTCGCCGTTCCTGCACACTATGATAGGAGTGCATGTCAGTAGCTGTATGTTACAACATCTTGAAGGCCTGTTAGAGATAGTCGTCCAAGTAATCAATCCAATGAGCATCGTACCAGAAATTACTGAGGTATACCCATCTCTAGTTCACGTCCTCTAAACGTGTAATGTGTGCGAAGAACGACAGTATACAAAGTTTGTGCCCATGAAAGAGTGTGCTTTCACTACCTATCACGGTGAACGGGACTGTACGGGGAATCTATCAGCCAATTACGAGACAATTAGGAAAAATGGGACAATAATCATCCAACCAAGTAGTACGCATGGATTACACACTGCCTCTGAGCCGATAGCATATAGGTAAGCCAACTTGGAGTAGTTAGAAACTATAGTGGCGCACCCTACTTTTTAAATTACACACGAATCCGGGCCCAAGACACCGGGGCTGGCAATAGATTACATTATATACGCAGTAATGGCAAATGTCTCCTTCAGAGAAGTAGGTAGCAAGCGAAAGCGCAAGGAACTATTATACTTGCGATTATTGTGGCTACGTAGACCTACTCAGAACATCTGGAAGAGTGGCCGAATCGAGGACATGGACGAACTTCCAAACACCGACCATGACGCTGAACTTCATCGTCAAAGAGGAGCTTGAAAGCGAGATGAGTGCAGTGCTCAGCGACTCCAGCGTGGACGAAATCGACATGCCCGCAATAGAATTATTCGACTCTGACGATTTTATCTCTGAGATGTGTTTCTCTACGGATGATGACAATGATAACGCTGACAATGAACAGTACAACACTGGAGGGGGTCTGCGTAGCACCGATCGGGTCGGTTCGGTCCTCCCCAAGTACGGTACGGTACATCTGCGGTATATTGTTAAACAAAGGAAAAATTAGCGGGACTAGTAGTCCTTTTGTTGATTCTCCACCTAATGGGACAAGCTCACGCAATCGCAACGCCTATCTCAGACCAAGTAGCCCGCTTGGGAGCAATGGTAAATCAACAAGTGGGCACTCTAATCGAACCACAAGGCTTACTAATAACTGCCTCCCAATCTACTTTCCTGCCGATCATTATACGGCTATCATTATATGGATTACAAATCAGTAGACAAGCAACTGGTATGGCGTGGTGTATATATGCCCAGGGGTAAACTGTGTCTGGAAAGTTGCGGTCCTAACACAAATTGTACTACCATGCCGGATTTACAACAAAAAGTTCAGGAATTAGAGGGAGAACTGAAGTACACGTATCAAGTCGTATTAGACACCAGTTATTACATTGCATTAATGCGCCAGTATTGCGAAGCAAATATTCATTTTTGCGAAGAACCTAAGGTTAGGACGAAACGTTTTCTCGCTATATTAGTTGGAGCCGCAGGAGCAATAACTGGATTCATAGGAGTTGGAGTAGCATTCACAAACGCCGTACACCTATAGGATCAAAACAAACAGGTACTCACGCTATCTGAGGAAATGAGAAACACGTATAATGTCGCTTACGGTAATTCGCGAGCGATTATGAAATGAACACATGCTAATGAACAGCTCTAGTCATTTTTTCATCACGTTATGCAAGAAGTGGTTAGCATGACTGATCAAGTATTAAGGTGCCAAGAGCAGCGATATGATACCGAGGTCTATCGCGAGATGGTAAATCACATGTTTCGCACCAGCCTCGTTCATCGGTTGACGCCGTTATGCAAGCCATGATGAATGGCCAACTGTCACCCAAACTAGTGGATGCCTCAAGTTTAAAGAGCTTATTCCAGAAAGACTCTCGGATATCGCAGACTATACTAATACGCGAACCAGCGCTAGCCTACTAATTTGGGCAGATTTATCAAGAGCACATTAACTTAGGATCGTTTAAGTTTGCATTTATCTTGCGGGTTCCACTAGTTACATCTGACGAAATCCGACCCTACTTCTGGATATGTAACATCAGCTGGGACGTTCCGGAACGCTGTTTGGTAAAACCGCCGAACTGTTTGCTGTGTCTGAGCGAGCTCAACACAGAGGACGTCGTACAGTAGCGTACCACCGACAGGTCAACGCGTAGCACCACATGGACCAATCTTTGCTAATTAATGCCTTCATATCCGCACACCAGTACTCGTGCGTGAGTAAACTTAAGGTGGCCATCCTGTTCTGTCATTACCGATGTCGAATCGCAAACCCTTGTTACGGAAAACAGGCTTAATTTCATTCGGTTTTTCACTAACCGAAAATTGGCAAAATCAAATTCAAGTGCCAGAAATTAGGCCTTGTGTTCGAACAGAATTTCGGCGATTTAGGTTTGCACAAATTCTGTTCCCTAATGCATTATCATTTCAATTTGGATTATACAGTGTACGCGAACATATGTAATGCAAAAGTGACGTCACAATCAAATCCACAAATTTTCGTTCTCAAAAATTTGGGTAATTTTGCTTCAATTTTGGCGAACACAAAATGGTTAGATTTCAATCGCGAGCGCTGTGTTTGTGAACAGTTTTACGCCGAATTTCAATTAACCAAAAAGCGTTTTGTAACAAATTTTATCCAAAAAGCGTTCTGTAACAAATTTTTACTCGCGCATCACACTAATAGACACAGGCGCGGGCAACTCCATCATATCGCAGTACTTTGACAGAAAATTAGGTCTACAACCTCGTCCCGACGACACAATTAAAATAGTATCATCCACCAAGCAGGAACTAGCATTAGACTGTAGCGTAAGCGTAACTTTATCGATCGGGTTTATCAAGGAATAAACAGATTTCATTATTAGCAAGACAGCACCATACCATGGCATTATAGGAACAAATTTCATGTCTCAGTTACCATAATGTATAATAAATTGTCACGAGCGTTGCCTATAATTTTCCTATAAAATGAAGACGAGGCTAAAAACCCTTTGCGGGTCTAGAACGATATGACTACCGGAAATTCAGTAATGTGTAGGAAGCTCACTACCATCGAACCAAACACAGAAACGTTTATCAACGCCATCCTGAGGTAGCCGAAACACGTGTAGGACCTGCCCTATTCGTACCTGCACCAGAAATGGCCGATATCGCAACGGCACTAGCATTAGTGCTAAGAAGCCAAAGAACTATACCAATTGCGGTAAATAACTTTGGCAATACGCCGGTAACTATCTGCTCACGACAGAAAATAGGGCATATTGAGACAATAATCAACACAACGGTGCAGTTTTTAAAAGACACGAATGAAAACCTAATTAGCTACGAACAGTACAAGAAAGCTAAACAGTTGAATAACATAACAACACAACTCCGGAGGATCATCCAACATATTGAAGCACGTAATGCATGAGTAAACTTAAGTTGCGACCCTTACCATCCTCTTTTGACAAAAGCGATTGCCGTTCAGTTGCACACTGAACACAAATTTTATTTTTGCGTTAAAGAACAGAAATCACTCCGTTTCATATTCCATACATTATAATTTGAAAATGTTCGCGAACACACTGGTGTTAAAGTACAGGGACCGAATTGCATTCGCTAATACCGTTATGGAACAGAAAAATGTCGAAATTGGATACGGCTATTGAAATCCGAGTTTTGTTCGCTAACAACCTTTTGTATATGGTGTCAAAAGAGGATGGTTAGGGGCGCATCTTAAGTTTACTCTTGCATAAACGTTCAATCGACCATGAAAGAGCTCAAACGGTCTTAAGTAAAATTGACTTTGATAAAGCTCTTTTATCTGCGTTTGAGCTAAAGTAATTGAAAACCGCGATCGTTGAAAACGCTCACGTATTCAACATGCAAGATTTCGATTTAAGGCGGTACACAGAACACCGAAACCGCGTCGAGACCGGAGATGGTATGCCAATCAAGCAAGCACCGTATCGATTAGCACATTCCTTGTGCGAACCGCTGAGAGATGAATTAAATAGTATGTTAGATGCGGGTCTTATATCACCACCGAGCACACCCTGGGGCTCACCAATAGTGTATGTAACCAAGAGTGACGGGTCGCTCCGGGTATGTGTACACTTTCGCAAAGTAAACATAGTAGCAGAACAGGACGAATACCCATTGCCTCAAATAGGTGACATTCTAGGATGCCTTCGCAATACTAAGTTAATATCAAGATACCTGTGTAGAAGCTTCAAGAAATTGAAAGAATCGTTTAGACGAACCAGTAACGATAACGCGATGACATTCTAGGATGCGCGAACCGCGATGACATTCCAGGATGCCTTCGCAATACTAATGTGGCATTTACATTAAATTGAGTGCAGGCTGCCTTAGCTTTGTCCAATAGTCAGGCGCCACTATCATATTGTCCCATAACGGTGAAAGCCAAATATGATGACATAATTAGCAGCTTAGTGGCACTGTCAGATTTTGCACACGAGTGAGATAGGTTCAGATATCTGTCCTGTATAATCCTAGCTTACTGTATATGATGTCACACTGCATTAGGTATAACGCTAAGCTTGCGCTTCTGCCAAATTTTAAATTTCTAGGTTGGATAGCGGCCATATTTTGTATTTTGCTAAAATTTGAATATCTCGCTCTGGATAGCTTCCAAAATATAAACTAACCAAGTTGAATAGTTGCCAAAACCTGAATTTGCCGCGCCGAAGAACTGCCAAAATTCAAATTTATCGCGCTGGCAGGCTGCCAAAATTTGAATCGTCCATGCTGAACAGCTGCTAAAATTTGATATTACCGCGCTGGGCAGCTGCTAAAATAGAAATAAACTGCATTGGATTGCTATCAAAATTGAAATATGTCACGCTTGAGAACTGCCAAAATTTATATATCACGTTGGACAACTGCCAAATTTGAAATTCCCGCGTTGGACAGCTGCCAAAATTTGAATTTTCCCCGCTGGACAGCCGCCAAACTTTGCGTTTTGCTAAAATGTAAATTTCTCGCGATGGACAGCTACTAAAATAGAAATTAACTGCGTTGGACTGCTGCCAAAATTTGAATTTGCCGCGCTGGAGAACTGCCAAAATTCAAATTTATCGCGCTGGCCGGCTGCCAAAATTTGAATCGTCCGCGCTGGACAGCTGCTAAAATTTGAAATTACCGCGTTGTAAAGCTGCTAAAATAGAAATGAATTGCATTGGATTGCTGCCAAAATTTGAATTTGCCGCGCTGGGGAACTGCTAAAATATGAATTTTCTACGTTGCACTGCTGCCAAAATTTGAAATGCTCGCATACGAACTATATATAACACCTGAGATATGACGTCACGTCTTTCATTGATTAGCTTGGCCCTAATGCATCATTCTATGAAAACTGCGTGTGCAAATTGCACACCGTAAGCTATTGCAGCAACCATATTTTATCAAACAATATTGCAATGCATTATATTACTGCAAACATAGTGCCGTTAATGGCCCAAGCTAAAATATTACTGCTACAATACCATAGTCTTCTATTGCACTCACAATAACGCTAGCCAAAATCATTGCTGCTACAATGACATTAGTTTGTATTGCACCCTCAATAGAACAAGAGAAAATATTGATGCTGCGATAATTCTGGCTTTTAACCTTCGGCTACTTTGCAGCAATATTGCGCTCTATTATGTTGTTGTTACAATAGTTATTCCATAATTTGGTAATTTGTACCTACCAATACACGGTGACTGAAACAACCGTCAAGAACAATACACGCTTGTTGTCGGCGTGAGGTTGGAAATCGGGAGAAAGGGGGGCGGTGGGCTGTCGGCTTCAACTTAGGGAAAGTGCAACACTTGCGTTAATTTCTCGCGCAGCATGGTGAGATGGCGCGAGTGCGGCTAGGCTACAGTCAGCGGTTGCTTCGAGGTTGCGAATTGAGTTTACTGAACACCTTTTAATGTTCCAGAATGATAATATTATGCCAGTAATGCATTATGGACTACTCTGCGACCATTGTCAGCGCAAGTCAAACTATTGCAATCTTTATTTTTTCTAACATGACCAGAAGGACATAAAATTTTTTAATTTAGGTTAAGCATCATTTTCGTCTTCTAGGTACCTAGCGCTTTCCGTATTACGCAAGCATCTCGGTGCATCGGAAAAAACAGCAGAAAAAGCTAATTTTAACATATATATTTATTATTGTAAATAATCGAAGCCTAGTTAAGTTGTAATAGTGCATTTGTTCCGTACGCTTTAAATGTATCTATTGAAGGAGCGTTTACCCGTTTAAATTTATCTCCCTCTTAATAATTTATCTGCACATTTAATGTGCAAATGCTGTATATAAACCGCAAGCTGTAATATCCGAGAATTACGCATTTACTTTACAGTCGTTTGTAATTGCAGATAACCATTGCACGAGACGTTGTAAATTATATAAATAAATTGCCTGCACTCTAATGATATGCACTGTGTTGTGATTGCAATATGAAAGATGAAATATATATTGTCTATTCCATGTCTATAATGTAGAAATGTCTCTTTAGCAAATATAATAAAATATCGCTGCTCTAATATAGTTACGTTTACAAGGCGACCTTATGACCAAGACGAAGTAATTTATACAAGCTCCGATAAAACCTTCTATATCTTATTATTGTCATTTTTGAAATATGTCAGCTGGATTATTGATACTATACCAGCCCTATCACAATTTTCTTTAAGAACACACTAGTGTGCATACATGATATACCCACAATGCAGTTAATTTCATCTAGATAATGATACGTCGGATACGATGGTTTGGTTATCTTGAGACCTGCTAGAATAGTTCGTGTTTCAGTTGGTTTCGACGGGATTAGGGTCGACGAGTTCTTAGGATTTTCAATGAATTCAGGGTTACAAAGATTTTAATGTAGTATATGCATCAAACACAAAGCCTGATACAAGTGATTACGCAAAATTACCACTTGATGAAACCACCACGTTCCGTTTCACTCTCGCTTGGAAGATACTAGTTATATACAGGGGCGCAAACATTGGAAGGGGGTCGGGGTGGAATGTACGCAACAGTAGAAATATTTTGTGTCTGTCGTCATCATGCCGCGAAAAAACTATTGCAGCAATAGTATAAACAAGCGTAATATTGCTACAAAATAGCGGAACAGTGTTCTGCTGCTGTGCAATAAAAGCCATAGTTATTGCAGCAGCAATATTTTGGCATGTTCTTTTGAGAATGCAATACAAACCAATGTTATTGTAGCAGCAATGATTTTGGCTTGTTCTATTGACAGTGCAATATAAGCCAATGTTATTGTAGCAGCAATATTTTTAGCTTGTGCCACTGACGGCACTATGTTTGCAATAATATAATGCATTGCAATATTGTTTAATAAACTATAGTTACTGCAATGCCTTACGGTGTGCAATTCGTGCACGCAATTCTCTGTGATTGATGCATAGGTTTCAACAAGCAACTTGGCTTTGTCTGTTCGTATTTGGTTGTTTTTCGTTTGCGTTTGCGTTAAAATAAACGCTTCGTTTGGTTTATATTATAATTTCTGAGCTGCTACCGGTCTTTCGCCTAATACCCTGTAACGTCTATGTCAATAATCATTAGTCATAGAGATAGAGACATCCGGATAAATTTGCATAAGAACTCCTATGAAGCACCATGAACGCTATTTCGTGAACTTTAACTATATTTTTTAAGTCATGCCGAGGGTTCTATTTTTGATCGACGATTACAATTCATAGTGTACATTCAGGCTTTGGGGTTTTAGTATATCGTGGACGGGCCCATGTCAACTTTAGAGGTCGGTAAGCCCCAGCTTTAGGCTTAGTACATTGGTCATATATAGACCTTAGCTTAGGCTAAGATTAAAGACTTAGGCTTAGTATATGGCGAACGGCATGGCATGCATTATACTTCGGCCCCTAAAGTTGACGTAGGCGGCGGACGGCATAACCTGCATTATGTTTAACCGTTTCGTGCACACCAACTTCATATCATACATGCTCGTGGTGTGGTGTCCAAGAAAGGGTAATTGGTGCTGGGCATTTGAGGTCTTCGGGTTCCAAAGGGTGTAAGCCACTTGGTGGTGGGTGAGAACTAGAGGGGAGTTAGGGTTCATATGCTCGGCGGTTAGGTCGCCTGCCAGGGGCCAGGCGAGGTGTAGAGTGGGAAAGGGAAGTTGCAGCCTAATTTGTAGGTAAGCCCACCTACCCCTATGAGCATGTATGGTACAAATAGACTCGACGTACATTGCTAAGCATTGTGTTAATAAAACTGCTGTTTGGCCCATGCCGTATGTTGCACCTGTCTTGCTGCTCGATGGCGTTGTAAAGTCCGGCACCGCTCCTAGATAGCTCATAACGGTAGTAGACAACGTTTTTACATTCCAGCTATATAGACTACCGAAGTTGCCACGACAGCATTGCCATACTTATTTTGTCATGTTAATACAAAAAACGGTATATCGTCATAAAAATACGTTCTCTGGGGTTATACAGTAATCTTTTACTATTACGGGCATATCGCACAGTCAGCGTAGACTGCTTTAAGCCAATCATACAGTCATGATAAACTATTGCATATGTCCGTTATGATAACTACATTATAAAGCGGACACGTTGATAGAGACAGCTCACTCTTGGGACACAGCTACGTCACGGTGCACACAACTTATCTTAAACGACTCAGGTAGTTTATCGAACAGGGCCTTTAGTGGCTTATGATCGGTTTCTACGTGAAATTTGTGTCCTACTAAGTAACGCCTGAAGTGTAGCGTAGCCCATAAAATTGCTAGTGCCTCAGCCTCAATTGCGGGGTATCTGTGTTGATAAATTAGGAGAGCTTTGCTGGCGTACGCAATGGGCTTAAGTCCTTGCTTGGTTTTCTGCTATAATACTGCGCCCATTCGTATCCTGACGCATCTGTTTGCAATATGAATGGTCGTTTGAAATCTGGATGAATTTGTACTGCTCCGTCTAGTAACGATTCTTTCAATTTCTTGAAGCTTCCACACAGCTAGGTGTCCATTTAAATTCAGCGTCCTTACGGTTTAGTTGGTTTAACTCATCTGTCCGAATAATTTAGAATGAATTTGTGATAGTATCCTACAAGTTCAAGGAAATTTTGGAGGTGCTTCAAAATCTCTGGACGTTTGAATTCCTCTATAGCGATTGCCTTATTTGATTCTGGTTTGATACCTTCGGTACTAATTATGTGTCATAGGTATTTTAGCTGCTTCGTCCAAAAAGACATTTAGAGGGTTTTAGTTTTAAATTTGCTTTACGAAAAAGGTCGAAAACTCGAATTAGATCCGCTAAATGTACCTCGAACGTTGCTGAGGATACTAAAATGTCATGTATGCGAATCAGAAATTTTTCCCATTCAAGCCCTTTCAAAATTATGGACATACAAGTTTGAAAGGCTCCTGGGGACTAATTTAATCCGAACGGTAGGACATTATATTCGTACTGCCCATGAACCGTTGCGAAAGACGTTTTGTCTTTTATTTCCAGATCTAGTTCAAGCTGCCAGAAACCTTTATTAAGATCTACACTTGATATTAACTTATAGGGCATTTAACATAACTTGAGTGCGCTTTGTCTATAGTTTGTCCCACAGTGTAGCGTGACTGTATGGGACATTGCCAGAGTCAAGGCTGACTATCAGTTTTGTCCTGAGGCTACAAAGAGCTCTATATAATGTCCACATAGTTAGGCGGAACCATTTGGGACAAATTTACCCTTCTCGCTTGACTGTTACAAAAAGTTATGACATATATTGTAATTTTTATATTACGTAACATATTTATTAATATATTAATGACAATTGAAATTTTGACAGCTGTCCAACGCGGTAAATTTAAATTTTGGCAGTTCTCCAGTGCGGCAAATTCAGATTTGGCAGCAATCCAATGCAGTTCATTTCTATTTTTGCAGCTGTCCAGCGCGGGAATTTTAAATTTTGGCGGCTGTCCAAGGTGGTAAATTTAAATTTTGTCAGTTCTCCAGCAAATTCAAATTTTAGCAAAATACCAAATTTCGCGGCTGTCCAGTAGGGAGAAATTCAAGTTTTGGCAACTGTCCAACGCGGTGAATTCAAATTTTAGCAGCATTCCAAGGTAAAAAAATTCTAATTTTGGCAGCTGATCAGCGCGGACAATTAAAATTTTGGCAGCCATCCAACGCGCTAACTAAAATTTTGGCAGTTCTTCAGCGCGGAAAATTCAAATTTTGGAAGCAGTCCAAGGTGGTTAATTTCTACTTTAGTAGCTATCCAGCGCGGGCAGTTCAAATTTTAGCACAATACAAAATTTGCAGCTGTTCAGGGTAAGTTAAAATTTTGGCGGCTGTCTAACCAGGTAAATTCAAATATTAGCACTGAACTTTTTCTTCCTATTTCTTTCTTATTTCTAAAGGCCTTTAATATCATGTTTGTGTACTACTAATTATAACCAAGTCTTTAAGTCGACAAACCTGCATTAAATCTGTTCCCTTGTAACAATGGTTGTCGATTAGTACAGGGCGGCACATATAACCCGCATGGTCTGACGCTTACCATCAAGCCAAATCTAATCCCCCGCCCCCGAAGTCTTCGCACTTATACCTCACTTAGAACAAATTTTAGATAAAAATTTGCATAATTGGGTGAAATTTTGGGATAATTTTTATTAAGTTCTTAAAATTTTCAAAAATTCACTAGGCTCGTAGGCAGAGGGACCATAGACACATATGACTTTTTTCTTCGGCATAATATGTCTCGCCGTCGGCTATAAAATGGGGTTGACCCATAGAGGTTTAATAATCAACGCAAAGTAGTTGAAAGTATGCGGCAAAAATTTTATCGATTTTCAACTTTTGCACAATCAGTATAGTGAAGCGCTAGCTTCGTATCTAATGTATAAAATAATTATACTTGTTAATTCAGGGGTGCTAGAAATAAAATCTCAAATATGAGAAGATGACAAAATTACGAGGTCCGTAGCAGTCTTAACAGCCGACGTACAAACCAATATGAGAGTAATGGCTTCGTCTTATCACCGTACTCTTACATCGAATATACGGAAATTTACAATAACGGTAAATTTAGAGTATGGCACGACAATATAGTTCTAGTTATTCAGTCGATGGTCATATGCTCGCTAAGTGATATAACTCGGATCAAATATTCACACCGGTCTAAATTTCTAATTGTACAACAGCTTTTTACATCATAGTCTAGCCATTGTTTAGCCGAGCAATTGGATGTCATAGCGCGGTAGTTTGGAACGCGCGGTTTACTGATTTGTCATATATAAATACAAATTTATTTTATATATGCAACGGCATAATAAATATGTATTTTAATATACAAATTTATATTCGATAAATATTCGAATTTAAAATTCGCTCTCAAAAATATTCCAATTTTCAAAATAACATAAGGAATTTTTTGTATAAAAAGGGTAACTCCTGTTTGTTTATTATAGCATGCATATATAGTGCGTTGGCTAGTTCTGCCGATTTAAAATGGGGGCGGTAGCTGTAGCGGATACACGCTATACTATAACGGTATTAGCGGGGTGAACGTCTGCTCATGATTAGCCGAAAAAATTACACTGGAATACATCATTAACACTGGAATTTTTGAACATCCACTTGTGCTGTGAGAGCTGGAATATTTAAAATAATTCAACTATTGATGTCACATAATTTTTATAGTCGTCATAACTCAGCCGCTCGAGGCAAACTTCAGCTGTCTTGGTAAGCAAATCAGGATGAGGCGTGCTATTAATATCTCGTTTAGCGATCCTTTTCTTTCGTTTGTCTAAAAATATAAAACGCATAAATGTCTGGACAGCACCTATACGACGTTAATTTTCAATACTAGGACGGCTAAGGCATCGGGTAAAAGGAAGTTCTGCAGCCAGTTCGCCGAGAAAACTATAATAGTATTATATACTATAATAGTATATAATTTAAATGAAATTTGCGCGCCTGTGATGGTCGTCAGGTCGTCCATGTAATTCTTTTTTCGATTTTGAAAGATTCACAAAAATGTTACAATACACAGAAAAACTAAATATTTCACATCATAATAAGTTGGAATTAACTTTAATTATAGCATTTTAAATCTGATTGTTCCACCACTATTATAGTGTAACTAAATGGTTCAAAATAAATGGCTTCAAGCTGGATACGTTCAAAAATACTCATTTATTACAATTTGTTCAACATAGAACACCACAGTTACCCGTTAACTATTATAACAGTTTCATATTCTTCTAAGTAACTCATTAAAACAATAAATATTTAACGGAATTTTATGAACTTTTTCGGAAAAATATAAAATGTAGACGGAATACAATTTCGAATAATGTCCAAATTTGCAGATGATAAATTATGAGGTCAGTTCATAACTGAAACCTAAATCCTGCCAGTCTCGATATACAGACTCTAAGCTTAGGTCCTTATTTCAACCTTTACTAAGATTATACCTATGTCGTTTACTTGCCATCGCACGAACCCCCACGCTAAAGTTGTCCACTTTTTCGAAGGTTACAACATATTATCCTTCAAGTCTAGTATGGCCAACTATTATATAGTATTCGATGACTATACACTGAATTTTTAGAGGTTCGTTTATTGGCATAAGAGCAACAACGCAGTTTGAGTTGAACAATTTTGCAAAGCACATACCAACGCTTGCCGCTGATATCTCTAAGTTGCAAGTTCCATAAATTGCAGAACAACAGCAGCAGCAACAGTGACAAACCAAATCTGGTAACAGCAATGACATACTTTATCTTAGCAAGTGATTATAGTACGTTCATCTAACAATGGCTGTAACATTGAAATTATTGCCATATGGTATAAAATGCAAGAGACATGAAAACATACTTTCGGACTTTTCCATTTCTCGCTCAATAACCCATAGAACTTGGTGTTCGAATAACAAACCTTTTCTTGCTAGTTCGTTGACATCCGTAAAGGGGTCAACACCACTTTCTGTGCAATTACTTATATATTTCTGGATCACTACGTATGGAGGCTTCGTCATCTGCCGGTCACTGTTATCAATGGCTGCTTGCACGGCAGCCTCACCTAAATAACAACACTGACAGAAAGTTGTATCACGACATTTTGTCTGACAAGTCATTAAATCGATAATGCGGATACATAAAAAATTTGGGTAGCCGGTTTGACGGTACACATAGATTCAAAACAAATCGAACGCTTATATGAATTTTGAATATTAAGCAGAATTTCTGTAGTTATTGGATGTAAAACAGCGCTCATAAACTTTTATCCATTCCCGTTAAACTTAACCTACCATTTGATATGAATACACACTTTAACAGCAAATGCAATTTTAGTGTAAAATGAGTGAATCCACTCGGTGCTTTCATCTGCACTGTTGTCCTTGTTGGACGTTAAGCCGCACCTATCAAACGCAATTGTATAGCAAACATAAGGTCAGATTGTGCATGTCACTGGGTGAGCGCGGACAAACATACAAAATGGAGAAATACGTTGTGGCGTGATAGAGCCCAATTTAACGTTAGATAAACATTGACAACCAAAGGCAGACTTGTAAGCGAAAATTTACACGGTTCAGTTTGTGATTTAACAAAGAACAATATTTCTGCACGCACTTAGAAGCTGACTCAAGCATAAGTGGCAATTGATACAGACAAGATGTCTTTTGATTAACAATAATAAGCTCTCACATTTATTTGATTGGATAATTTATTTTAGATTTATGTATATAAGCAATTAAATTTTAGGCGAAATGCAACAATACGACTGCAATACTACTGTACATTGATACTGTACTAACATTTGATAAACTGTTGATGAATTTTCAGATTTTCTTGGTTGGAAATTGTTCGTTTATGATTCAGGCCTGAACTGGAATCAGAACTTGATTTCCACTGGAATCGAAATTACTGTTACGCCTGCTACAAAATTTTAAAACAATACAATTCAGTTTTGAGAAAGATCATCATCTGTCGTATTCTATGTGCCACGGAACTAATGTGTAATTAAACTTAAGGTGACCCCGGCAACCATCCTATTCTGTCATTACCGATATCGAATCGCAAACCCTTGTTACGGAAAACTGGCTTAATTTCATTCTGCTTTTCGATAACAGAAAATTGGCAAAACCAAATTAAAGTGCCAGAAGTTAGACCTTGTGTTCGAACAGAATTTCGGCGATTTATTTTTGCCAAAATTCTGTTCCCTAATGCATTATCATTTTAAATTGGATTATCCAGTGTTCGTGAACAAATTTAATGCAAAATGACGTCAGAATCAAATCGATAAATTTCCGTTCTCCAGAATTTGGGTAATTTTACTTCAATTTTCTCAAACACTAAATGGTTAGATTTCAATCGTGAGCGCTGCGTTCGCGAACAGATTTACGCCGAATTTCAATTAATCTAAAAGCGTTCCGTAACAAATTTTATCCCAAAATACAAAATTGGATGGTTGGTGGGGTCACCTTAAGTTAACTCGCGCATAAGACGAACCACTCTAATTTCGACAAAAGTAATGCTAGATCAAATTGATGACGACATGTTTTTGCCGCAAATTTGGTTGCTGGACTTATAATCGTCCGATCTTGTAAACAATCAAGACTTGAAACATGCATGAAGAAGACAATGAATATGCACCTCAACCTAGTAGTTAAGTTCCACGTATGGGCTACAATGTGTTTTTGTACAGTACAAAATAGCCACCGGTGGTTATATTCCATTGAAGATACTAAAATCGTACGTGCATTTACTGAAACACGATACTAACTTTTTAATAAAGTGTTTAATTAATTGTAAACATAATCAAATCGGCCGATGTACATTACTCCTATGGCCGGCTGGCGCATTTAATCTGTTTTGATAAAGTTTTCGGCGTGCATGGGGAGTGTGAGGGGGTGGTGTAGATTCTCAAAACCCGGCTATCCTCCCAAAAGAGGATGGGCGTCGTTCTGATAATAATTCGGAGCTCTATGGTTTGCCCTCTCACCCTTATAAGCATGCATGCTTTCTGATACTATGTAAACCGCACTAAAGAAAGAATATATAAAAAGCTAATAAGAACACTGCTTTATCTTATTGGGCTTATAGCACAAATCTCTTACCTTTGAAGCAAAACGTTTTGGTATTTCCGTTCCGCACCATTTCGTCAGATATACATTGTATATCGTAATATTTTCTATATATAACGTACAGCTATTTGAACAATTTGACATTTTTGTAATAAGTGGACCTGCATCTTGCAGCAAAAAAATGTCAGGTAACGACGGAACCTTGGATTTGAAGAAGTCTGCTCTGCGTGATAAAACCATATTTATCTCCTAAACAATTTCCCGCTGAAATCTCTATTTCTAACGTTTGGACCGCTTAATTATCAAAGGGTTTGCCACCTCACAATTCCTAATCAAACTAGTGGTAATAGCCGAAATTACGGCGTGCCAGCTGAAACACGGGCCGCAAAATGACGTCAGAAATGCAGAAAATTAATTTATTATTCAATGAACCGGTTGGCTTCTGTTCTAGGCCAAGAGGACAAAGTTTCGGGACTTTATGAAACTTTAAATTTTTTCTAATTTTAGACAATTTTACCTCCAATTTTTGGCGATTTTCTACTGATTTATTTACAAACCATGTGCGCGGGACAGAGTCCAAGGCAGTGGTATAGAGCTTCATGGAAGAGGTTCACCGCTTCGCCAGAAAGGTGTCAGATGCCTCATGGTGCTTTATCTCCAACTCCAGTTATGTGCATTTATGTTCATTATTTACGTACTAGTGAAGCCAAAAAGCAACTGTGGTAGATTAGGGCAACATCTAGAAAATTCTGCTTCATCTCCACCACCTGTAGAAAGGCTTGTCGCCTTTAATTTTTTACATTAGTTCGTGGGAATTTTTATGAACTGTACTAATCTTAGCGTTTTTGTTCAGAAGGCATTTTAATGCCAAAACAATATTAATAGCATATTTTTGATGAAATCCGTGTAGCTATAAACAGACATCGACCAATTTTAACATAAAAACTAATAATTTTTGTCGATATGGCAGAGCGTAGTGAATCATACGTACACCTACACAATTTGCGTGCACTGCCAAATAGCTTTCGATAGCATACATCGATATGACATATGTGGATATCACACAATACCGCACAAGCTTAATCACCCTACTGCATATAATCCAGCTTCCGTTATTGGCCAATGATTATCACGCATACGATATCTGGCAGTAACGATCAACAGAGAGCTGAAAAAGCGTTACACGTGGCATTTTTTACATGTATTGTAAATTGATAAGCCCACTTAAAGCTCTGAATCCCAAGTGAAACTTTTCAGTCGCTCAGTATGCCAGAACAAATTTTAGAATTTAAGGTCAAGGAACCACGAGGGTGTCATACCTCAAACCCCATGACTCCACAACCGGCGCCTTAATCGAAAAAATCAGCATCGGAATTTATGATTTTTCTATGATGTCAAAGCAAGGAGAGAAAAAAATTCGAAAGTTAAGACAAAAATAACCTTGCTTCGCTCAGAGTCCAAAATGGGGTAAAAATCATTTTGGCCTCTGACCCCGAACCACGGGGGCGCCATACCCCCGTCCCCATGCAAACATCAATCACAGAGCAAAACCAACACCGGCAATGACTTTTTTATGCCGAAACACCCTCAAGTGAAACGTTTCAGCCGCCCAGTATGGCAGAACAAATTTTCGAATTTAAGGTCACGAAACCACGAGGGTGTCAAACCTCAACCCCATAACTCCACAACCGTAACGTTAAAAAAATTCATCGACTTCGAACTATTTCGGCGCGGCTGCTCGCACTGCTCGCTTCAAACACGCCACAATCGTTGTGTTGCGATCCCTGCTGTGCTTCTTTGCTTGTTCCGTGACTGCAGTGTGTTGTTTTTCGTGCGGGCGTCGGTTGCCGTTCACTTTTTTGCCGCGTGCCTGCTGTTCGGCAAGCTGGGCCTTTGTTGTCGGGCCGTCTACGGCCCCTCGCGCTGCGCTCAGTGGCGTGCGAACTACTGATTGGTTCGGGAGCTTGTGCATTAGACCAGGACTTCGCGCTCGCCGATCGACGCGACCAGCTGCGAGGCAGCAACACGGGGGACGACGCGACGGGGTGTGACACACGACGTGGAGTGGGACGGAACGGAAAGGGGTAGGGACAGAGGATCGACCAGTCGTAAGACAGAGAGGACGCAACCACACGACTTATGACATTCTGACATCAAACTAAAGAGAGAAAAAAATCGACAGAAGATAAAAATACGCTAGCTCCGGAACGATACTAAAATGAGAAAAAACCATCATTACCTCTGACACCGAAGACCGGTTTTCTTTTCTACAAAACACCGAAATGATACAAAACACAAAAATACATTCAGAGTTTTTTAAGATAGTAGCGAATACAAAACCCGCTCTCTAGCGAACTCTTTAAAGCTATCATAGATATAATACAACGATATATTATCATGATTGTATTCAAATATACATGCTAAACAAATTAAAATTATAGAGAAAACAGAAGAGAGACCCTCAATTGTCCTACGATCGACGTACACTATTTGCCCGGATCCTGCTAGTAATACGACAAATCAATAGCAGAGCTACTATATAATTCCTATAGCATAGCATACGACACAGTACGAGCACACAACTATCTAAAGATCACTAGATATCCGCTATCAGGGAGGAACTATGATATGAGCTTGAAATCAATATAGACAGAAGAAAACAGTAGTATAAAAATGGGGGTTCTGGGATAAAATCGACAAGTTGGCCGGATGCCAACTTATCAAACTACTTTACAAAAAGATGTTTAGCTCTGTGTTTGTTTAAGTATAAAGAATTAGACATTCAACAAAATATAAATTACAATATAACCCTATGTCAGTAGTTCTGCGAGGGTCATGCACATCAATTTGGTGGTGCTGATTTGTTGAATGAATTAGAATAGTGAAAATATCGGTGTATCAAACATTAATGTAACTGAACAAAACCCAACCCCATAGGGCATAATTTATAATAATTCTTCAATATCGTTAATTCTAAAACCATGCAGCGAACGATTTTACGAAAACATTTTAAGATATAATTTTTGCACAGATATACATTTTGGCAGCCTGCCAGCAAAGTAGTGCTGCGCAGTTTCTCAAATGCCAAAGTCCTATGATATTTATTGCAAACCAGCCGTTGCATTTAATTATTTTGAAGAAAACATATTTTTCATCTTGCGGTTAAATAATATGTCGCTTGCGTCAGCCTGACTAGCTTGGCACATTTCGTAAATCTTGCAGCATTGCTATGTTTCATTCGTCCAAATGATTTTCTTGAAACGACTTGAATTTTAAGCCACAATTGTAAATTGTACCACATGAATTGTTGGTACATCACCAAGTTAGCTGTTTTAATACAAATTACGTAGCAGCAGATGTGTGGCAAACCACGCTCGTTTCTTGTCAGCAAAATAAAATTCACATGTAAATGTTGGTAAACCACCAAGTGACCATTTCAATACAAATTACAAAACAGCGGATGTGGTAAAAACACATTCTTTTGCTGCCAGTAAAATTACATGTGTCGACTCTTATTATATCTATTTTTAATTTAAACAGCAAAGTGATGTTCAGTGCATGCAGGGGTCACTTACCAGTTCTTAAATTATTTGTTTTATTGATGTTGTACCAAAATGTCATAAAATTATTTACAGTACTTTCGCATTATGATTTTACACAGCACAGATTTTAATAAATTTGTTTCTGCGTACATACATATTATTCTATTACTATGGCACAGCATTAGAAACTGATGAGTAGGTGGCGTAAATTATAAAAATTGTTGAACAGGCAACAAAGTAATAAAAATATTTTCAGTCGCAGAATAGAATATTTGTTATTGTAACAAGAAGATTAAAGTTTGTATTTAGTTTCAGGATTTGGTACTGTGCCAAGTAGCGCGAAGATCTATGTGTTGTTTAATAAACTTATATAAACTCGTGTTTTTGAAATATTTTGTTCAGATTCAAGCCTGTGGTCTTTCATTACACCATGTGTAATATTAAACGTTCACACGTAGAGAAACGTAGCAACAGCTCATGATATATACGAAGCATTAAAATTGCCTATAAGGGCTGCTCTGTCCAAGATATTTTATAGCGTAAGCTTTACTAGCAAAACCCGCTTTAATTGTACTTAAAGTATAATGGATTGCTGCAGCTACAGCAGCAATGAAGTTGCAAAAGATTGTCACACTAGAGTGGTCGTTTTTAATGTTATAGCAAATTTCTAGTTTCGATACTAAGTCGTGCTCTCGGTCCGGGTTTTTACTGTTTTGTACACACGCCATCAAACGTCTGTATAGGTCTATAACATCGGATAATCGGCATGAAACTGGCATTTGTTGACTCATACTATAGCCGTAGAGATTGTTCGCATCCAAACTAAGTATGTGCTGAGTGGCGCGGTAGGATCAACCTGCTCAGACATTCTGTTGTTTGACTTTACATATCGTTGCATTATCGATGAAATACCGCCGCGTATTCCAAGCTCAAAGAAAATATACATATACGTTTCGGTTTGAAGCTGTAACGTTTACGGTGACATTCTGAGACACGCGGCCCAACCAATCGATGGCAAAGTCATAAAGTGCCACATATATAAGTGATAGTTGTTTAACGAAAACGTTCTAAACATCACATCACATCACACATTTCAAACACATCACATAAAAGTAGCACATCAGCTAGCAGATACAAATCGTGGTAGTCTCCAAAAGTTTTGCAGTTGAAATGGTTCCAAACTTCAATTGCATGATTGTAGTCTGTCTCAGCAACGTTTGCTTCTTTAAGGCTGCTGTAGAAGGGAGTTGCGTTTCGTTAAATTTTTCCGTCGAATCAATATATTCGTAAGGATAAACTTCTTTTCGAATCAACAAACAGGAATCTTCTTGCTTAGGAAAAAAATGGTGAACTGTCGAGAAACTGTCTTCACCCTCTTTATTTAGGCTATCAATCAGTGCGTCTACAGAATTGGGTAGAAACTGACAGGAGTCTAGAAATTTGATCCTCCACGGCCGTCTCCACCGACGTTGTTCGCCCATAACAATGGAAAACATTGTATGCAATTTAATTTTTTGTAACACATTCAAGTTTAACTCTTGCAACAACCGCAATTTGCTGCATTATAAGATGTCCGTCGTAGTGTTTGTGCTTGTGGATAAGAACACATACGTCGGTCGAAATTTGTATGAGATGTTGCACGATGACTGACTAGGACCCCTGTAGTTACCGCACGCTTTGCAATGGTCCCGACATATATTTGAGCGACACGGTTTACACCATAACTTTCGGTTATTAGCACCCAAACAGTTGACGCATAACGTACACGATTTTTCGCAAAATAATAGCATCGGTCACAGGTGAAAAAAGTCATGCCATTGTTCGCCAGACAACCGAGGCATTGGACGTTTGTTGTTTGCGCTATTTTCATAGTACGCTATTGAAGCGTCAATTATTCGAGCCAAGAATTCGAAAACAGAATTTTTACCTCTAAATGTAACAGGCGTTGTAATGCATGGCGCAGCAGATTGGCAGCATTGTTTCAGTTGAATATAGCCAAAGCCACTCGGTATGCGTTCCATTCGCTTGATGCTGCAAGATATCGTTTTTCTCGGAGTGCAGACACTAAGTGGCGGCAGCATGCAAAATCTGCGTAAAATACACAAGGCTAGCGAAGCATTTTTCGCCGGTGGATGAATTTGAGGTCGTTCGACTCTTCGGTTGCCATATCAATAGCAATTGCATTCGCTCGACATCGCTGGTTATGTTACTCGAGCTTATGGAAAGAATATTGCGGAAACAAACAGTCAAAACAAAAGCATTTTCGTGATTTGTGCTTCCGCTGGTTATACAGAAGACCATCGCAACGTTTTATTCAACAAAAGTGAGAATCTGTCTCAGTTGTTAACATTAAAAGTGTTACTATACGTTCACAGTGACAGTTTTCTGTGCAATAGACGGGGAGAACAAATTCATCGTATCCGTATACATAAATTACAACATGATTATTTTGTCCAAACTGAGGTATCTGGTTGAGTGTGAACGGATAACTGAAGTCATCGAAATTGTACTTGTAAATATGTTGCCTGTACTTACTGGGCCGTTCTGTATGAATTTCGACCTGGTGAAGCGCCGACAAGATGGACCTCTAGAAGCATCGGCTGTCGTTATTTTTAATGTTAACAATGCATTTCTTGTTCGCAAGAACTCGTGGCAGTGGAATATAGGTAGATGCTGTCAACGGGTGATAACGTGCAATATGAATATCTGTTCCTAAAATGCTATCTACCACCCAGTTTGAACCTCCTTCACAGAATTCTTCCACTTTTCCGACAATCTCAGTTATTACAGTATCTAGTATTGCGCCTATGTTCGAGCTCGGTAGAATTGTCTGTTGTTTGTTGCTAATAAATACCTCAGCGTATGATTCGCAATCCAAAGATTTGACGAATCTGATTTGAGCTTGAATGTGAAGTTTGTAGCTATTAAATCTTCGATTAAGTTATGCAATACTTGTAATACAACTAGTTTTGCTGCCTGATAATATGTATTTATATCTGCATATTCATGTGTTGTATCGATAGTGAAGCGCTTAAGGTAGCCTGAGAGCATCGCACCTGTCTCTACGATTATCATATTTTGTTAAATGCGATTTTCACAATATTACAATACATTAAATACGTTTACTCTGCAAAAAAATTAGTAAGGAAGTGATAACCGTCTATTTTGTGAAACATTTTTATTCATTTCTTGATCATCATCTTCATTTTCATCAATCAAACATTGTTCTTCTTGAGTAGGTCTTTGGCGTTGTTCTATTTTGCGCCGCGTTTTCATGTTAGGTATCATTGTTTTTGGCACTGAAAGATTAGCTAATGACCGTAAAAACAAATCATAGCCGGTGGGATTATGCTTTGACTGCTTAGCTTTGAAGAGATGCTCTATAAAATCGACAATATGTGATCCTTCAATTAGTGTTCCATCAACTGGAATTGTTCCGCTGCTATCCTACGTTAGTAGAGGTTGTGATGCGCTTGTGATTGTATTCAAAATATGACACGCTTGTTTTTCGTATCTTTTCGGAGTAGGTAGAATTGTATTATCCGTTACATTGGACGTTTCATGCACAGTTTGCAAGTCATACTTATCCGTTTTTAACCGCAGAAACTTTTCTAAAGCATTGCTTATTGTTCGATTTTTAGTTCAACAGAAACATTACTTTTCAAAATATTTTCCATTTCTTGATCCAAACGGGTTTGAAGTTGCACCGTTGGTTCTACAACAATTTTATCGCGCCTTTCCAGCACGTCGAAATAGGTTGCAGGCAGTAGCATTGTTTTTTAGCAGCCATAGTAGCGCAGACAGTATCGGAACAAGAAATAATGGTATTATACCGCTATCGCGTTGCAACATCTGTTGGCGTTTCGTTTTTACAGATGTTCGCTTTTCGGCAATTTTTCTACAACTTCGCCAATACTTTCTCAGTTTATTTTTTATTTTTCTGACGACCGATGAATTCCATGCAATATATTATAGACGCATTTTGCAATCGTAAAAATAATATCGCGGTCACAATTTTTTAACATCGCTTTTCGTAGCCGACAGTTGCAATAACATAACACACATAAAAATTTTGATTGTTTTCCAAGCGTGGCATAATGTACATTGTCGTACTACGAAACGTTTCGGCTTTCTACTTCTGGCACCCACGCAACTAATTGTTCGTCTAGAAATATCCCGCTACGTAGCCGTAATATGTTTGATGTTTCGGGTCGCACACAAGTAAATATTTTCAAGCATCTGCAATTGCTTGTTCGTAAGCTGACAGGAAAAATTTTGTTTTACTAGGAAACATTTGCCTAGCCACAACAGTTACAGCGGTTTTATCGCGACGTTGATCGAGGCATACAAAACAGTGCCCGTTTGAATTTACGTCTCTTGTCTGTGATCCTGTATAATATAGGTTTTGAGTTACATATATAACTGTTGTGTTCAAGTGGTGGCTAATTTTACAAAACAATTTACTCAATAAAAGATTATTGGAAAGTTCGGCGTGAAGGTCGTCTAAAACTAGTAGTGTGTTTATTGGCGTGTTGAATACGCCGCAATAGGCCAACATTTGCTCGTGAAAGCATTCGGTCATGTGAATTTTTGCGCCCAGATGCTGCATAAATTGTTTGTACAACGATTGTAAAACACCGTAACAAAGCAGCACAGAATCTATTGACTGCGAAAAAACGGATAAGTTCTGAACAAGTTTATAAACCCATTTTGTTTTACCAGAACCAGATGCACCCAGCACAATAATGCTACTTGGAAAGTGCAGTCGTAGGTCAAACTCAACGGCAGTGCCTAGCGACATTGACCCACTTACAGCAGCATTGAACAGTTTGTAAAGAAAAGCGCGCACGTTTATTGACTTTTACCTGATTTATTTTAAAAATTTTTTAACTTCGCAACCTACGCGTTTATCGTTGAGTTTCCTGTTGGTTGTCATGTAATTTAGACAATTAAACCTATTCTTCGAAAAACTGTACTCAACGTATAAACACCATGGACCGCAAACAGATGATTCAAAAGATTGAAGTTGGCAACAGTTATACTTGTATTTGCAATCTCTTTTGACTATGTAATTATGAAATTCGTTATTATACGTCAACAGCTGCAATCCATATGAATCGAAATAGTGAGCTTCATGTGCTGCATGAGACCAAAACAGTACCCAGTGCGAACCAGCTTGTGTGCTGTTATCAACATTAGAAATAAAATAACAGGGAAAATTGTGTGGTAGCACAGGCAAATAATCCGAAGATGTAACGTTCAACAAATAACGTTTTGTAACTTTATTGTTTATCAGCACCTCACGCAATTGCAGCGTATTCAAGGTTATTATGCAAAATCGCAAATAACGTTTCTGTTATTATCAATGTATATGCAACTATCATACACCATGTAAACAATTATTGTGCACGATTGATCGATGTCGTTAACGTCAAACTGCATTTTTAAACTAAGCTCACCGTGTTTCACCGGTTCTGTATAGGCGGTAAAACACGATTCATCAGGACTCAAATCGAAGCCGTAAAGAATATAGCCGTTGGAAAGGTATTCCAGATAGCTTATACTATTACTTGAATCGGTTCCAAAATAGCCAACCACTTATAACAGGCTTAGATACTCGCGAATAGCACCATTTTCAGTCCACTTTGGTAGAAATGGGATATAAGGTATTGTTTCGCCTTCATTATGTAGGCAGATATAGCTGGCTTGTTTTGATTAAAAATTAAAACGCGATTTCAGTCCGCTTCCTATAAACGCAGTGCTTTCTACCAAGCCTACAATTACGACACGCGGTAGAGGCCCACACGAAATATTTTCGCGATTTATCAGTGTGCGCCCTGCTGAAATTTGAAACTCTTTCACCATCTCGCGCGATATAATATAACGAGCAGGTTGAAGACGTAAACCAGCCGCAATAGCAGTAGCCACAGGAGCAAATAACTTTTAACACGCCGCACCGTCATAGGGACATCGGATAAATCTAACTTTGGCACGTTACATGGCGATGAGAACAGAAAACGAAAGTTGTTGTCATTTTAGTGCAGCGCAATTCCAACATCAAACCCGTTGGGCAGCAATCTGTGTTCAGTGGCAATTTCGGTTGAAAGACGAATGTACAACGCAAATTTACGACTTCCAGCAACCAGTTGGCTTCGCCGTGCATAGCCATAGTTCATCTTCGCATCTAACGAATCGACATGGCCCGCCGCATCTTTGTAATGCATTTCTGTCGCTAGCTGGTTATTTCTAACCTCAGTACCAAAATTCAGTAAACGTTCGATGAAAGCTCGGTAGGGATAGTTGTCTGCGGCAGTCGATACAATCTTATCTTGTATTTTGACATCGATTCGTTTAAATATCGCTTGTGCAAATAGATTAACCTGCGCAAAGTCAGAATCCGCCGCAAGCGGTTTGTCCGCGCTCGATAAAATTCTTGCCAATATTTTCACATAAAACACGAGATCTAAAAATTCTTCTTCACTTTCAGCAACATAAAAATTTATCGATGTTGTTTCATTTAGTGTATTTGCTGGTCGAATATCAATCCAGTTTGAGCTATTTATAGAGCTTTGAATCGGTTTTGGAGAAAAAGTTCCAACTCGTTTTCATATTACCATCAATCTCTACAAACGGTTCAGCCTTTGAGCGCGAACGCTTCGGTGGGTGCGATATTGTTTTAAGATGTCACACGAAATAAGGTTACTTATATACTATACGAATATATCTTTTGCCTGCACGGTACTGCGTAAAACTGCATTAACCTTTGTACACCTTGCCGCTTTCTTTTTTCTCCGCATCTTCGAAGGACTGTTTTGCTCTTTCTCTTTCGTTTTCCTCTGCCCGTTTGTCGCAGTTTTTTCACCGCCGTTGATGCCATGTCTGTAGCAATGCTTTTACCTACGTTTTTGCCAATTTTTTTATAAACCACGTAGCCTTCTTGCGTTTAGAAGTACTTCTGTTAACGGAATTATTTATATCCGAAAGTATTGTTTGCGCTACGCCTTTAACTAAATGGGATGCTACAAAATGTGTGGTCGGTATGATCATTCAGGCAAGCGTTGCGAAAATCGAACCTAACCCGTAACCGCGCTGGTATATATCGCCTTTAAATCCATCCAGTCTTTCTTTTGACTTAATATTCATTTTAATTAATATTTAGAACGTTTAAAATGCAATTTTACAATAACTTTTCCTCTATTGTCAACGGGTACATGGTCGCCGGTATCAGTATTTATGTAAATTTTTATTGCGGTTAACGTACTCGAAAACAACGGAACATAGTGCGGCCGAAAATAATTATGACACACAACATTTGTTTAGGATTTTGATGCCGATGCAGGTGAATGTAATCGAGATACAACCTTTAGTAAAGGCACTTCTGTATCTCCAGTAATTTGCGGATTGCAAATATTCGAATAAACATAAAGAGACGTTATACCCGCCGTTAGATCTGGCTCATTTGGCGATGATAGCGTGGTAGCGTTCACACTGAATATTATATCTGGTATAAAACCGTAGAGCAAAGCGTTTCTTCCTGGAAAAGATATTTTAATAGGAATACCTTGAAGATTATATATTTTTACTCGATGTATGTTTTCATCGTAACTGAATTTTAGATTCACTGCGCCGCCAATTTCGTCAATACTACGATTTGTAGCTGCAATTAGTTCTTCGTCGTTTTTATAATGAACTTCTGTGACTGTAACCGAAATCCGACTAGTTAGCTGACAACCGTTGTCTTGCGTGTTTTCGCTAATATATTATAAAGTAAATCCCATCTGCAGATCATTTGTTAGCAAGTGTTCGCCGCCTCCCACAACATTTAAAATACTACTGGGATGTATTAGTTCACACAAACCAACTTCACGTTTGCCGTGCTCTAATTCTAACCGCGATATTAGTTTGACGGTAAAATTGCTAAGCTTATTTTCTGGATAATCTGTCATCGATGCATTACTTGGCACCGTTACATAGAAGCTGTCCAGTTCACTGTACTCCATTATCAGTTCCAACTATTTATTCAAAATCAGTTAGTACAGAGATGAACAACACATGAAACATTTAAATATGCATAAAATAACTGTAGTAATCTTTTGTGCCTTCTGGCTCATCAGTCTTATTGTTACACTTCTTTTTATCTTTATCCAGCTTTGTTTTGCATTCCTCTGTTCCATATTCTTTTTCCATATGTTTTCTAATCTTTCAATTGTTTCTTGTTCGACCTTCGAATCGATGTTGTGGCAGAACTTGAAGTGCAAGTTCATTTGAGCTTCGCGAAAATATGTTTCGATAGCTTACTCAGGATTGCCTTGACAACCGTTTTGATGGGATGATCCATAACGGCACACAAAATAGACAACCCTGCTACAACCCCAATAGCTGTAGTACATGAGACGGTGTATCTCATGCAACAATTCACGATCTGAGAATTCTAACGTACGTTCACTGTCCGACATTACGACTATACTTAGTGGTTGAGTGGATTACCGATTCTTTTTTAATCAAGCGTAACGAAATTTTTGCAGCTCTTGTTCATAATATTTACCGTTCAGGTTTTCACTAAGCATATCTTGTAATTTATAAACCGGAGGATTTCCCGTTTGACGGAATACAATTTCATACTGTTCGGTTGCCCACCTTTTTCGCTCCTTTTGGTAAAACTACTTGACTTTTGATTGAAAACCCAAACTATAGCCGGAGTTGGAACTTGAACGAGCTTTTACTCGCTTTAGTCTCGATTTCAGGATGTTTGTTCAGTATTTTAGTTTTGTAACCCACGCTTTTCGGAAAAACGCCAATACTTCTATCAACAGTAGAATTTTGTATGTGATCAAATCATGCAAAACGGCAATATAACGATGTGTAGAGTTGGCGGAGAGATATTTCAGAATCTTTCCTCGTAGAGTTCTAATAAATCTTTCAGCATAGTTTGCTTTGTAAACATTGTTGGCTCAAAAATGTTTAACATTTAGAGATATGAGTGTCTTCTCAAACTCTACCTTAAATTCTGTACCATAATCTGTTCGTACTACTCGAGGTGATATGCCTACACGCTCGGCGATGCGCTTAAATGCATCTGATGCTGCAATGGCAGTTTTTCTGCGCAAAGGTTCGACAAAAGCTTTTCGACTAAAGATATCAACGGCAACTAAAATATAATAAATTAAATCATTTTTGCTCTGCACTTTGGTAACGTACATCAAGTCTACATCCCATTGATCGTGCACATTACATACACTAACTTTTTGAGTTATCCTACGGTTTCTCGGTATTCTATGAAGTTGGTATACGTCTTGACTGCTGAGCCATTTCCTTACTCTGTGCAAATTGACATCAATACCTATATTTATTGCCGCTTTCAAAGCTTTTCATAACTTTTCAACCGAAGAAAACCATGCTTCTGCTGATGGGGTATAAAACAGTTTTGACAATTCTTTATCATCACCATTTATTGTCATAGCGCTAAACTAGAAACCAAACACATAACCGTCATATAATATTATATGTCATCATCTGTAATTTCTGGTTCTGGTATTGCCGGCTGCTATGAATTAGTTTTCATGGGCGATAATTTGTTTCACACTGCTTGTAACGTTTTGCCAAGCAAGTTTTTCCCGGGGTACTGAAATAATATAGAGCATATAGTAATAATTGCATATAAAGTATTAAGCATTCCTAAATAATATAAAAACGCCTTTAAATTGCATAAAAACAAGGTTATGTACTATCGGTAGTGAATATATATGAGATAAAATCGTACATTGTATATATGTCCGGAATCTGGATTAAGAATATCTAGCCCGTTGCCAAGATATGTATAGAATGACGTTTAAAAAACGAGCTGAACGTCTTCTGTATCAAGTAGGTGTTTCTTCATCTCAGCGTGCTGCTTGAATTTTGCAATCAGTGCTTTCTTAAGGTGTCCGAGCATGACTTCGTTCCAGGTTTCGGAAACTTGCTGCGCAACGTTGTGCATTATTTCGAAGCATTTTTTCGGCGAATATGTGTGCTTGATGACATTGTATAAATCCATGCGGTTGATATAGAGAGCTTTCTGAGCTTCAACATACTGCTGAACACTCCTGAATCTTAGACCGTCAACTTTTATTGACGCTGCTCGAAAGTTTAAGAAACAACTCCAACCACTACTAAAGAGAACAAGAATGATCTTTTCATCGTCGGCGCTGATAGTATAGCGCTCTGGTGGGAAATTTGGTTCTCCCGGAGCCTTGCTTTCAGTTGTCATTATTGTTGCTAATGTAGTTGTACTCTGTATGTGAGTTTATATAGGTTTTAAATTGTCTGATAATCAGGAAGCATAAGATTTCCTGAAAAACAACTTATCGATTACCACTTTTGATGGAACCACTGCTGATGAGTCATAACTGGCAAGTTGCCAACTTGTCGATCTTGTCCCAGAACCCCCATTTTTCTACTACTTATGGAAGGCCAAATTGACGTTCGCTATCGTGAGCTGACGTGCGCTAGTCAAAGACCTCGGATTAATGTTGTATTGCTACCTTCTAGGATTGAATCTGAGGCTGAAAATGACTCCGATGATAATGACGATAAAGAACGTTGCGGACAATGTTTGGTGGAGAGTGACGGTTCCGACTCGGAATTTGACGCTAATTGGGATATTACAACTTTCGGGGATAACGAATGTGATGATAGTCATGTGAGAGGAATTAACAACGACGCTGAGGGCAGAAATCATGAAAATGACAGTGGTGGCGACGGCATTGCCAAAAGAACGGGAAGCAGCGATATAGAAAATCGTGAAATCAGAGGTGATTCCAGTACTGCACCATCGGACTCAGCAGTAGCAAAGTACATAACGCGGCGGCGCCAGAGAGAGTTTAGAATGGCTGCTCCGACGTTTACTTCTAGTTTTAGTCTTCCAGCGGTCAATTTGAATCCTATTCAGTATTTTCGCTTATTCCTCAACGATGAAATTTTCAAACATTTATCAAACGAAACTAACAAATATTCAGTGCAAAAGCGTAAAATCAACTAAAGAAGATATGGAGAGGTTCTTTGGTATACTCATTTATATGTGCATCGTCAAAATGTCGAATTACAGATTGTATTGGCGGCCAGGCATGCGATTTGGAATTATTTCTGGCGTAATGAGTAGAAGTCGGTTCGAAGAACTTAAGCGATTTCTGCATGTCGCTGATAACAGTGACATAAAGCCAGGAAATCACCCAAAATACGATACACTGTTCAAAGTGCGAGCGCTTATAAAGAATTTTAGGAGTAATTGTCCCAAAATTGAGAATGGAGAATTCCAGAGTATCGATGAAGCTATTATTCCAGAGTATCGATGAAGCTATTATCATAGGGCGTCACCGTATGAAATAATACTGTCCCGCGAAGCCGCACAAATGGGGATTTACAGTGTTTTGTCGATGCGGAACTGATGGTATTCTGCATGATTTTTGTTTATACCGGATCAAAAATCGGTGCTCGATCTGAGCTGGGTCACGGGGGAGACATGGTATTACAACTGTGCTCAACACTGCCACAGAGTCAGCCATTCAAGATATACGCTGACAACTACTTCAGTTCAATTGCCCTGGTGAAACAGCTCTTGTCAATAGGGCAATTTTATGTCGGGACAATTCGGGCTAACAGAACGCAGCGATGTCCTTTAGCTGACGAAAAAACTTTGAAAAAAGAAGGTCGGGGCTCGTACGATTATAAAGTTGATTGTAATTCTGGGATAATGATTGTTCGGTGATTGGATAAAAAGCCAATTGACCTTATCACGTCATACGCTGGGCTCGAACCGAAAGGATCTGTCAGGCGTTGGATTCGCTCAAACGATCCAGAAGTTCCCAGTGGTTATCAGAATATTCCGTGCCCGCAAACGGTATTGTCGTATAACACACATATGGCCTGGTTAGATTTACTTGGAATGATGAACAATTTGTATCGACTAGAACATAAAAGCCGCCGCTTCTACATGCGCATTATTTTCTGAGTGTTTCAAAGTGCTCTATCGAATGTCTGGCAATTGTATAAGCGCCACTGTCTCCAACTCGACGTTCCGACAAGAGAAAAACTTAGTTTAGTCGATTTCTACTTGGCCGTAGCAGAATCTCTTATGAAATATAACAAATCAGCAACAAAGAGTCGCGGACGTCCGAGCAGTAGCACAGCCCCTCCCGGCCCTGCTCCGAAGCGTCGTCTGAAGGCTCCAATAACAGTGGGACGGATTCAAAGAGAGATCAGGTTTGACTATGTGGGACACTATGCTGTGCGTGCCGATGGACGTTACAACTGTCAATATGAAATTTGCAAGGGCCAGTCGCGATGGAAATGTTGCAAGTGCGGTGCCGCGCTGTGTCTTGAAAAGAACAAGAACTGTTTTTATCACTTTCATCACCAAGAATAGCTTATTTGTAATTCGTTTTGTAACCGTAACATAGTATTTTGATTTGATATATTTGTCAAATCTCTCATCGTATGTTCATGCTAAGGCGTTGTCGTCCCTGTGTTTTGTTTATCTCGAAAATATAAACAGCTAGCCTGGCAAATATGTATACTTTTTGAAAACATAGTTGTATATAATAAATCTTTCATAAATGGAACCTTTGGGAAATAAATGTTCACTCACCACTGCGTAGGTCGAAGTGTACTGTACGGATATAGCGCTAAGAACTAAAATTGTTGAGTTATAGAATATTTTGCATTGAAATTTCGTCAAGTTGGAAGTAAAAAATAATAAGTTAATACGTAATCAATTGTCAAAGCATGGCGAAGTTGTTTATCACGCAGCGAAGCTTCATTTTTTGTGGTTTCCTTCAACAATAAACAGGTTTACTTTGAGATCGGCCTTTCAATATTACCGTGTTAGGAATGTCAGAAACGCAAGTATGAGCTGATATTACCCATTTTATCTCATAGCGCAAAGTTTTAGCGATTATTGGCGCTACTATGCTGCTAGAATTAATTTTCTATAAACAAAAACATGTAGCTGGCATTAAAGGGTTAATTTGCAGCATAGATATGTCTATTGCAAAATTTTAGTGCAGTTTTGTAACTTAATATTAAGCTTTGATAGTGAAAAACATGCATATCTATTTCTGTGGTAGCAGAAGTAGCGGTACTTTGTATTTAGTAATGTCATGGTTAAATTGGGCGGTGGCTTTTTCGTTCTCAATCGCAATGCTTATGCTAAGTACAAAAACTTGCATAATACACATTTATTGCGATATGTGTCATTATATATATATATATATATATATATATATATCAGGGAGTAACCGGAATTCCGGTTCCGGCGAAAATCGTGTTCCGGTTGCGGTTCCGGCAAAGGGCAAAAATCATACCGGAACCGGAATTCCGGTTTAAAAATTTTGTTTGAAATTTTCCATGTTTTTTGCTTCATCCTGTAATCCAAACATATGTAATATATATTATACCATGATCAAGCTCCAATACAACCAAGCAAAAGAAAAGATTAACTAACCAAATTGCCGTGTGAAACGTAAGTAGGGCACATAATTTGAGCAGGAATTTTTCATAATAAATTGCAGGAGTTTGTTAAATCAAAGCCAGGTCGATGCTTGTAGCAGCTATTTTACACATCCAGAAGTCTGTGGGATACGTTTGAATTAAACCGGTCCAACTCGGTAACAGAGTATGGCTTACGCAGAAGTACTTAATGTATGCTTGGCTAACATAAATTGCGTCAAGCACCTGCCAGTGCGCTTGTAAACTTGGTAAATCAGTCTAAATTGAAGTAAACTAACGTTATCTGCAACGCAGCTAGAAACTGCTTTCTTGGCAATGAACTGTATTTATTGAAACTGTGCGAGCAGCATCACAGTGTGTCTCATTTATAGCATTCTGATTATAAAGTTATCATCATTATGATCTAACTGAAGGGCAGTGTTTGTCCAACGATACCTAAACAGTGTCTCTGACCACTGATCAAAAAATTACCTTCTATCTATTATTTTCTCTTAGAATCATATAAACCAATAATTTTAAGTTTCCTACAGAAGAACATGTAACAGACGTATGTGTAGTAAAGGGAGGCGACTGGAGACAGAGCGAAAGTGTGTATTCTAAGCTCCAAGCTTTGTAAGCACATTCGATTTGACGCAGTATACGCAATGGTGTATAGTGGAAGACATTTTTTGCTCTGAATGTCCAAAAACCGACATATTTGATCGATAAATAAACATTATTAGCTTCCTCAGTCTATTTAAAGTTTCAGAAAGGCAATAATACCATCGCAATACATTAACTTTAATGTAAAAGTTATTTTTAATGCATTTTAAATCCACTATACCTTCATTTCTTCCATCATCTGTTTTACTATATATAAATTTCGAAGACCAGGTTCCGGTTCCGGTTCCGGATCCGGTTTAAATGGACGGTTCCGGTTCCGGTAAATTTCGGTTCCGGTTATTCTCTGATATATATATTTATCATATATTATGTACCTATAACTGTAATTATATTATAATTCATTGCAACAATATGTGTAACTCGGCGAAGTAAATGATTAAACATGACGCTATTTGGGAACCCACAAAATCGAAAGTTTGTCAAAGCCGGCCAAAATGGGCATTTTGGAGCTGAGTTTAATGGGTCCTACGTTATCGTATCTTCAAAATTGACCATTTTTCGAGCTACGGTATAACCAAAAAGACGCGTTGATTCTGTAAAACGCTCACTCTTTGTGTTGCATTTGAGTCAAGTAATTTGTTTATATCTCGTCGTACATGATTTACACTTTCAGCTGAATTTCAGTCATTTAAGCACTGCTGCGATTTACGCAGCTTTTAATATGGCACTTCTTTGCCGTAACATATGCAAGTTTCAAAATTGCGGTCTTGAATTTGCGACGTTGACGGACTTGGTATTTCACATTGAGGAAACTCATATTTCATCCGATCCTGAAGTATTACGGCGGCAAGAAATGCAAGCTGTGTCGTGTGTTCCTCTCAGTTACATATTTAGGTATGGAGCTCGTTTTCTTAACTACGGTGCTTACTAAGACTGTTGGGTTTTTATGACGCGAATGTGAAGACGGACGCTGCGACATCGCTTAATAAATAAAGGCATACATGCTGAAGCAGAGGTACAGTTTGGCCACCACCCCTTGCGCCCCTGTTTCGGTTCAAGACCCTGAGGGGCGTTTCATTTATAACGTCAAAAAAGAATAGCTTAGAGTGGGGGGTTCGTGGGGCGCCTCTGGCTTAGGTTTAGTGTAGTCTCACATTATGACTAAGGCTTTGGCTTATACTGCAAACGGTATGGCCTGTATTATATTTATGGCATCAGGGCTACTTGGGCTCCTATTTGTATGGCGCCTTCGCCAAAAACAGTAACATTTGGTGAAAATTGGCAAAAATGGGTCGTCGGGCATGGGAAGTCGTCAATGTTTTTGAGTACCTCCAGTAAGGCCTCCATGGCAAGAACTCTCCGGCTACCCACTCAACTGAGACCTCGGAGCGTCAGCATGTATGACTAAAAGTGTTTATATGTCAAGCGTTGAACTGTGTTAACTTTTAGCGGTAATTCAATGTCTATTGGAGTTAAATGACGCAGCGTGCTGTCCGGAAGCTGGTACTTCTAGTGGGCACACATAGCAATCGGTCAAAACAATATATGTGCAAGTTATACGCACAGCGAAATCGACATGATTAGAACTCAAAATATATATTTTGCCATCGTAATGTCTGTATGTTGCGTCTTGTTATCCATCGTGCATAAAATCCATCCAGGCATTATCAACTAAAGATATAAGTTTTGGCCCATGTCAAGTTTAGGGGCCTAAGAATAATGCATGCCATGCCGTTCTCGATACACTAAGCCTAAGCCTTAGTCTTAGCCTGAGCTAAGGTCTCTATATGACCCATCTACTAAGCCTAAGTCGGGGGCTGCCGCCCCCCGAACCCCCCGCTCTAAGCTGTTCTTTTTCTAACGTTATAACGTCCGGCCCCTAAAGTTGACATGGGCCTAAGTTTTAATGCTTAAAATTTTATTGTGAACATAGCTTTGTGCTGCGGTGGTTGTTTGGCACGAAATATCGCGAAACTGACGTGAGATACAAACTTGTTGATTTTTGTCTTGTGGGGTTCCCCCAAAATTTAAGCAATATGGCTAGTAGGTTTCTAATATACGAAGAATAATCATCGCATGAAACCTCCATTAAAATTTGATATGATGCCCCTGTGAAATCTTACCCTCAATTAAGGACAGGCCTTTTAAACTTTTTGACGTGTACTCTCAC
>JASANE010015060.1:0-19826 GCA_030248225.1 Trileptium ribeirensis
TTCGGCTTAGTTAATTCTAATTTTAATAAGGGCGATAGGCAAATAGCAACGTACATAGTTTAGTAATCTTTAAAAAATTTTGGCCATTTTGTGTCGAGTGAGTGGTAACCAGGGCGAGAGTCCAGGTGGGTCTCGAAAATATTCGTAGTGTAAATGCGTCGTCTGGCATCCGTCCGGGGTCGTCGACGTGGGAGCATTATTCTTGAGCAGACCGCTTGAGTAAGGAGACTGGTTCGGACGAATAAAAACTTGAGCATTTTACCTAAATACCAGTATCGTCATCCGTCCGGGAGCATACGCTGAGCAAACTTCAACTGCATAGCAGTTGACCGCTACAGTACAGTTTTAATAACGTGGTCTGGCATCCGTCCGGGGTCGGTCTGTTTAATATAACTGACACTATTAGCTTAACTCTAAGGCCTAGGTTGAGGTAATTACATAATCGCATGGTGCATTTTCCGTCCGGGAGTGTGTTGTGTTAAAGCCGTAACGTTAGTAACGTAACAGATAAAATAAACCCTCATCACTATCGCTCAAGTGTAACCTTTAAAAATAGCTTTGATAACTTAAGGGTAAGGAATAGGTCAAGTAGTTGGTAGCTTTAACTTAACCTAAGAACTAAAATATTAGATAGGGATTGTCGAGAGTACCGAAAACAGTGGCCGAAGCGCATAGTGAAAGCGAAAGTCAGACTGTGCATTGGTGAAAGTCAGACTGTGCAGTGGCGAAACGTCAGACTGTGCAATAGTAGGAATCAAACTGTGCAAGAGAGTCCGGCGAAGTAAAAGTGTGAGCTAAAACAACCTCGTTGAGCGGAGCTCGGCGAAGCCGAGCGAAGCGTTTTTATTTTCTGTCTGGGAGCAAAAAAGTCGATGTCCGTTCGTCTTTCATGGATCTCAAGAACCACTGAACCGATTTAAATTTTTTTTTGTTTGAAAGCCTATCATGTCAGAGTGTGCATATGATATTTGGGATTAAAAAATTTTGAGTGTTTAATTAGTAATTAGCTAATCAGTTAAGCTTATGCAACTAAAATAGAGAATTTTGTAATATTTGTGTTATTTATTGAAATAGAATCGTTTCGATCAAACCATTATAGGCTTTTTGGGTCGAAGAATTCAAATATAATATTTTTACCAATGATAAAGCCCTATGCCCTATGCAATGTAGTTACAAGAACATAAAATTGAGTATATTCGTAATGCCACAGCCCAAGCTCTGCTCACAAATGTAGTCCCACTACCGACTAGTCTCAAAGATTACAGGCGAACTAGCAGGTGCTTCACGCAATCTGTGTTGCCGAGGTTACAGCTAAGTACTTCAATAATCCATACTCTATTATCTATATCAAGTTGGACCGGTTCAATTCTATCGTATACCGCAGACTTTTGAATGTGTAATCTTCTACAAGCAACGACCTAGCTTTGTTTTGTTAACAAACTCCTGCCGGGTGAAGATGAAAAATTCTTACTGAAATTTATTGTGTCCTACTTACATTTCCCAGGATAATTTTCTGACTTAGTCTGTTCGTTTATTTGGTTGTGTTGGAACTTTATCATTGTGCATATAACGTATGATTGGAAAACAAATTATGCAAAAAATCTAGATAATTTTAAACAAAACTTTTAAACCGGAATTCTGGTTCCGGCATGGTTTTTGCCTTTTACGGTTTTAATAGTACGGTCATTTTGGTTACAAGAGCTCAATCAGCCGTTACTGAAGAGCTAGTGCGAAGTAGCGTGAGATAAAAATTACACGGTACTAACGAATAGTGCCGCGATTTTAATCACGAGTTCGAACAACGGTACGGCGACTCTAAGTCAGTAATCAAAAGTAGCGTCACAACAGACACGGGTGCCATATCAGTGATTTATATTTTATCACTTCGAAATAAACATTCTATGTTCGTGTTTTGTTGCCGAAATATCTGGAACTGGAGCACGTAGAGCCGAGCACGGATCACGCCGCCTCGGGAAATATAGGGCACTAGTACCGCTCACGAAAAGAAAGACGCGCGCCACACCAAGCGTCCCACCTGCATTCTAGTGGCCACACCTCGAACCACACAATCTTTCGGTGACGAGTCCCGTCCCCTTTTTAATACCGATAGCCGCCATAACGAAAAGTACCCACCGACCCCTACCCCTTTGGAACTTTAAAAATATAACAATAGCAGTGTAACTTAATGTCAAGACGGAAATTGTGAACGCCGAAACTTGGTTCTTTTTTGATTTCTTGGGTTTTCTCGATGCTTACCTGCTTTGAAAGGAACACAACTCGTATTAGCGCAAAAGAATTGCGCGTGCCTTACAAGTGACAGAGTTTACGTTTTGCGATTTTGCCGAACAGTAAAGGTACTAAAGCATAGTGCCGCAAGTATAGTCGACGTGTGCAAAAGCTTAATCATCGTGCTTTAAAATTTTTTATATCTTACTAATAAACGTTCTCCGCTACGCGTTTGGTTCGCATATTCCTAAACTTGGAGTGTCTGAAATTTAGCCACGCTGCAACGCGAAATCGAAGGCGTCGACTTAGATCCCGAAAATATAAGAACGCGTGCCATTAGAATTTCCCCTACGGCATTCTGTTGGCCGGACATTTTCCATGTTCACATTGCGGAAAAGGAGTATCCACGAACTCGCTGTCTTGCCGAGACTGTGGAAAATGGGTCCATATGCGCTGCACTGGCCTCAGAACGCCCCCGCTCGAACGAAAACTTCATGTGCGACAACTCTTCTCATCCTACTGTGCAGGCAACTGACTTCTGGATGGACAACAGGAAATTTGAAATAGTGGACAAATTCGCGTACCTTGGGGACACCATCGACTACAAGGGGACCTACGGAGTGCAGCCAGGGCCCGTGGTCAAGCCGCCTGGTTCAAATGGAAAGAGCTGGCGAGTCTGCTTAGCAACAAGCGATTACCCTGCAAGGTGCGCGGGACGGTGTATAACGCTTGGAGTCGCCCCGTGCTAGCTTACGCTTCTGCGTTTTGGGCACTCACGAAGGAAGTAGCGGCCCCTCTTCTAGCCACTGACAGAAAAATGATGCGGTGGATGGCAGGAGTGCGTTTGGAAGACTGTGCATCCAGCGAAAATGTGGCGAAATCACTTGGCCTTACGTCGCTGGAGACGGAACTGACCAACCAGAGGCTGAGATCGTACGGCCACGCTCAACGCAGAACTTGCGGCGTGGCGAAACAAGCGGTCGAAGTCCAATTCGAAGGAAAGGCGCCCCGTTTGAGGCCGAAAAAGAAGTGGGAACGGGTCGTCAAAGAAGACATGCAATCGATAGGGCTACGAATTGAGGACGCGCAACACAGGGACAAATGGAAAAGAGTGCTGAAGTCACGGTGCAGTCGAACCCGTTGCACGCACGATGGAACCAGTCGACTATAAAGGATGTGGTGGTGGTCTTTTGGCCACACCTCGTTCCCATCAATCTTCGGTGACGAATCCCGTCCCCCTTTAAATCCCGATAGTTGTCATAAAAAGTATCCTCCCACCCTACGCCCAACATTCCGCCCTAAAATAATAATAATACACATAATTGTTAGACCTAATTATGCAAGAGTAAACTTAACATGCGCGCCCAGCCATGCTCATTTGACATCATGTACAAAACGTTGTTAGAGGACAAAACTTGAATTTCAATAGCCGTATCCGATTTCGTCATTTTTATGTTCTATAACGCCATTAGCAAATGCAATCCGGCCCCTGTGCTTTAACTGAAATGTGTTCGCGCACATTTTCAAATTATAATGTATGAAATATGAAACGGATTAATTTCTGTTCTTTAATGCAAAAATGAAATTTGTGTTCAGTGAACAACTGACTGGCAATTGCTTTTGACAAAACAGGATGGTAAGGGGCGCAGCTTAAATTTACTCATGCATTACACATTTCACATATTATATATGTCCCCCATATTTCTAAATTTTATTATTTTTATATATATGTTTATTTTGTATGTTTATTATCATGTGTATTATGTTTGTATGTTTGTTAATTTAGTTGATTGTTTTCCAAGGTGGCGTGATCCACTTAATTTGCATATTTCTAATTTTAAACTTCAAAATTCTTTCAATTCAGTTTGAAGTCCAGTTCGATAGAAGCTGGTCTGTATCATAATATAATAATGCATAGTGCATTATTTTATTATTGTTATTGATATATATAGATATATCTAGTCTGTGCTACGTCACGGACGCAACATCTATTTTTATTAATGACAATAACATGAGCTTACGGTTACCATGCCATACGATTATAACACGCAGATGTTTGGCTGGAAATGGTTTGTTCGCGATGCATGTGGTATTGTATGTGCCGTTTTTACTTGGTACGTAAATGTTTGAAATATATATTACTATTTAGGTATAATAAATGATCCTTTTTACTTGTTTGACGGTAAGCTGATACGTTAGGCTTTCAGTCCAGTCATTTAACACCAACAGTAGCGAGTTTACCAAAATACCACAATGTGTTGGTGTCTTTGAATGATCGATATTTTGCGGTACGCGAAGCTCTTATTCTTGTCGTCACTGAACTGGTTGTAAACGGAAAGTTTCAGAGTTGAGAAAACTAAACTCGAATGATATGTGCAGAGCGCAATTATGTTAAAAGTTGCCACTAATGCAACATTTTTCCTCCGAGCAAAAATGTGTGGCTGTGAAAATAGCACGAAATTTTGGGCAAAGCCGAAACGCCACTTGGTTTGTTTTGCAAAATTGTGCATATTACGGACGTATTACAAGTCAAAACTTAAGTCGTATTAGTGACATATTTTAACATGACTGTAGATATAATCAAGTAGTGTCCTTGTAGTGGTCATAAATTTTTCTTTACCATGTTGATCGTACGGCAACGATTCATTGTCACGATATGTTTTGATTGCTTAAATTGAGTTTTTCAGTTGTCATAAATTTTTCTTTGCCATGCTGATCGTACGGCGTAGACACATTATAACGACATGTTTTGAATGCTCAAATTTGGTTTTCGAAGGTAAATTTCAGTTAAAACAAAACTATTAGTGAACATAATGGCACAGCTTTGGTAACTAGCCAAACTATAGTGCCAAAGTATACATACATGTGGTGTATCAGTATTTAGGTACTTAGCGGCTAAGCGAAATGGATACATCAGGCGAGAGCTTTTTCTTATAACGAGTAATTGTATCTGAACAGCAAATTGTTCCAAGTTGCTCTTAAGATTTTACCTGCTCAAACTGTTGAACATTTTCAAATTTTTGTAGGCAAATTTATTTAAAGTGATCATTTGCCCAAAAAAATCCCTCTTTTGCTATATGAAATCTCGTTAGGAATATCCCTTGCGTGCCTTTATTCTGTTGTATTGTGGAACTTTCGAAGGACCCACTAGGTTGAAACAATTTTTATCAATTTCTTTATCTGTGGTCCATATCGGATCTTTCAGTACTATGAAAATGTCTTCCATAATGGAGCACTGCGTCACACTTTTGCGTGTACCGGCCACTAATTGAACGTACATTAATCTGTTTCGTTCCGTTTCCTCACGCTACGAGTGATTACGACATACCTACGGCTATATGTTTTCCAATAGGATCTTGCAATAATAATGGTTCCTGTCATTCTAGAACATTGCTCATGGCCGATTTTTAGAGATTTACTATAGTTGAGACAGTCTATGATTATGATATTTACATCGAGACAATTTATGCTGGACAAGTTTGCAGCAATATGAAATACTCGGAACTGCATATGTTGCTGGACCATGTTTCGAAATTTTAAGCTTAAGTACTTATATGAACTTATAACGTGGTATGCATATCTGTCGAAGAATTTAAATTCGAGCAAATACCAGCACTACTTCAACAACTGGCGTAAGCATCCGTCTGGTACCATTTTTTGTGAATATAAAGTTAAGGAGAACAGTCTTGAAGGAAGTAGTTCTCTTACGCACTAATGCAATTTGTTGAGTTGTAATTTGATATTGCCTCTTTTGCGCTGGAACAAAAATAAAAATTTAAACCGGAACTTCGATTGCAGTAGTCATTTTGTCTTTGCGGGAACTGAAATATGATTTTTAGAGAAAACCGGAATTCCAGTTACTCCTTATTATATATACATCTTTTTTATTGTGATGAATGGAAAAAGATAATGCATTTTATTTTGCAGGCTGTTGCTTTTATATGGAGAATTCTGTGTTGTGTTCATAATGTTGTTCTCAGTTACCGAGGAACACGCGATCCATCAAGTTTTCAATGGAATAGTGTTCAATATTTTCTGGATATTTGCTCTCATCAGTCACTGTCGATCTATGTTTACTGACCCAGTATGTCTTATTTTCATTATTTTACTGCTGCACAACGCTTGAGTAAAATTTTGGCTCATTATATGCCTGGCTTATTGTATTGCCTAGTCAGTTCACGATCTTAAAACGAACGATCTTGCACAAATAGGGATTTTGTCTAGGTAAGCGGGCAGTATTTCCGACATCGGAACGACTACGTGCTATTCGCGGCTACTATTTCATGGAACATGCAGATAAATTTGTGTATTCAAATTAGGTTATGGAGACACCCACAAATCGCGTCCGCATATCCAAGAGTTCTGTTAATCATATCTCAGAACTGTTAGTAATCGTGAAATTTGGCACTACTCAATTCTTGTTTTCGAATTACTAAAGTTAATTTACATAGTTTAAACAAAACTAGAGGATTTTCTTCAAAGATAGTCTTCTCAGTGTGTACCATTGTAACTCATCGCTAAATGTATGAAGTTTGGAAAATCCTATGTAATTTTTTCACGGTGTTAAGCTCCTTCCCCATTTTTGACTTGACTTAAAGTTTGACACACTAGCGCAGTTTAGCATTTTGATGTTATGGACCTCCTTACATTTTGTGTTTTCCAAGGCGTCGAATTTTCGAAACATAAACAGTCTATTAAACACCAATTAAGAATCCTGTTTTATAGACGTACAGCTTTTACTGCAATTTATTCACATATTAGCCTAATTATTATAAATTACCCCGAAAAAAGAACAAAAGGGACTCAATGTTGGTGATTTTGGAAGTTTTATTTAAAACAGTCTTCGACTATTTTGATGCGTTTCGTTATCAAACAAGAAAATCTCTGAATTGTAGCCGTGCATTAATTCTATAACCAGGGTTGCGTGACGGATAAACTTCAGTATACTGAATTTAAATGTCCATAAGTGAGAGTAGACTAAACTCTCGTGTAATTTAAATGTGTGGATATCAGAGCCAGAAAACATTGTGGCGACTTACAGTTATGCGGAGAAATCAAAGGAAATCGGTCGTCAAATTTCACTTCCCGTGTTTGTGAATGATTTGCAATAGTTATTGAACAACAGTCGTTGCGAACGATACACAAGCAATTTACAGTTATGCGGTGAAATCAAAGGAAATCGGTTGTCAAAGTTCACTTCCCGCGTTTGTGAATGATTTGCAATAGTTATTGGACAACAGTCTTGGCGAACGATACACAAGCAATTTACAGTTATGCGGTGAAATCAAAGGAAATCGGTTGTCAAATTTCACTTCCCGCGCAGTGAATGATTTGCAATAGTTATTGAACAACAGTCTTGGCGAACGATACACAAGCAATTTACAGTTATGCGGTGAAATCAAAGAAAATCGGTCGTCAAATTTCACTTCCCGTGTTTGTGAATGATTTGCAATAGTTATTGAACAACAGTCTTTGCGAACGATACACAAGCAATTTACAGTTATGCGGTGAAATCAAAGGAAATCGGTTGTCAAAGTTCACTTCCCGCGTTTGTGAATGATTTGCAATAGTTATTGGACAACAGTCTTTGCGAACGATACACAAGCAATTTACAGTTATGCGGTGAAATCAAAGAAAATCGGTCGTCAAATTTCACTTCCCGTGTTTGTGAATGATTTGCAATAGTTATTGAACAACAGTCTTTGCGAACGATACACAAGCAATTTACAGTTATGCGGTGAAATCAAAGGAAATCGGTTGTCAAAGTTCACTTCCCGCGTTTGTGAATGATTTGCAATAGTTATTGGACAACAGTCTTTGCGAACGATACACAAGCAATTTACAGTTATGCGGTGAAATCAAAGAAAATCGGTCGTCAAAGTTCACTTCCCGCGTTTGTGAATGATTTGCAATAGTTATTGGACAACAATCTTTACGAACGATACACAAGCAATTTTAGTCCGATGCAGGACTTCTTGTAATAACAGATGTATATGTATCTATGTTCAGTAGCATTTTATGGGTAATCATTGTGGTGCCAAAAGTGAAAATAAATAAAAATCAACGATGGCATACAAATAACTGTAGGGCACCAACAATACATAGGATGCTAAGGCAGAAATATCCGAGCCCAGAGTTAGCGGAGTCGTAGAAACTTTCAAAGAGGGAGCGCTAAACACTAGGCCCTGACAGAATCTTCGCGATACGAAAAGAAGAAGAAGAGGCGTTCGACCATATTTTGTACCGAGTACAACGAATGAGATCTAAGCTTGTAAACTGTTGTGCCCTCCAAAATGATTTTAATGGAAAAAAAATTTGTTGAAGCATAACAGTCATAGTTGGAGTAAAACGGTGCCCCTGGCGGCGAAAGCGCGACCCCCTGTCTCCCGGTGCGATATAAAAATCTTAAGCTGAAATAATTTAGGTTAAAATGTTCGTTTCCCAAAGATTGTTAATGGGCGAATATGCTACTTGATGTGTGTTTTTGGTGAAACTGAGCCAAATTATAAAAATATGTGCATATTTTCTGCTCAGACAGATGCAACTTCCGGGGCTAGACTTATTAGTAAATTTTAAATTGGCTTTAGCTAAACGTGACCGGTTTACTAAATTTAATTAATTGGGGATTTGCAATTAAATTTGACGTTTGCATTTAAAGTGTATATATCTGCGTTGCATAAATTCTGTTTTGTAAAATTTTTGTAGGCCGTGACCTTGCTGCGTTCGGCCTCTGCATTTTCAATTTAGCTTGTGCATGTACCAGTTGGTAAGTCAGCAGTTTCGGAAAATTTAGCAAACTTGGCATCAGTAAAAAATTAAATCTAGATAGAACTTTTGGTTTTTTAAACTTGCTAGATTTAATCCTCATACACGTCCATTACGATAAAATATCGTACCGCTGCCATTTCTTTAAAACAAAAGTTGGAGTTTTTTCCAAGGAAATGTCGAAGATTTAATTTCTACGTTCTGCATTGGAATGTATATTCGTAAATGGAATTCATTGTTACCAAGCTCAACTATGAGGCGGTTAATAACCATTGACCGGAGAATTGGACACAGAACTCAAGCTTGGTGGCAACCCCTAGTAACACCATATACTTGGAATGAGACTGACAGTACTAGCTACGACAAATCTGTTGGATACAAGCTCCATAACGAATTGCATTATTTAGTGACAATCAAAACTACACCAATTTTCCAAGCTTAGCGAAACATTTGGATGCCAAGCGTTCTCTTTAAATGTGGCTTAAGGCTATTTTAAGTCCAATTCGGAGTTATGGGATATTTTATCGTACTAGCTCAGTCTGGATTCAAGCACATGAGGTTATATATTCGCAGTAATATTTATAATGCTCAAGTCGAACCGCAAAACATATAAAAACACCCGAGTTTTTATTTTGAAAAAATCACGCAAAAACCCATATGATTTTTTTAATTCCGAGAGGTATATCGCGATCAAACGAAGGCCTACACTTATTCATTTGTTATTTATCATGCTATCAAGGAAGAATAGAGACAAGTATAAATATCGTATAATGGAATAGGAGCAGGATGTGGAACAAAAAATTGAAGCTATGTGGTTATCAAGGAATAATCGGAACCGGAACCACCAATTGAAACCGGAACCAGAATGAATTCCGGTTAGTCCCCGGTGGTTGTGATGCATTTCTGTTCTCAAACGTGATAATATTAACCTCTTTTAAACTAATATATCGTCGTATTTAATTGTTTAATTTTTTTTGGATTTGTCATTAATTATTTTTACAGGGCGCAATTACTAAAGGCAATGCCACCGATGAATACATACAAAGGCTGGGACTTCGAGAGGGTCAAGTTGTGTACAAATGCTCGAAATGTTCGTGTATCAAACCAGAAAGAGCACACCACTGCAGGTATGGACTAACGCACTAAAATAGCTACTGACTGGGGAGTCGGACACCTATACAGTACTCGCCATAATTGACTGTCGTCTTACGAGTGAGTAGCGAGCAAACAAAAATAAATAATAAAATTTCAAAATAACAAATTCCCACGAGCACGTTGCGAAAGCACACTAGCGAACAACGTCTAGTTGTGGCGAGTACTGTAATTCAACATAAAACATTATCACAAATTCCTTTTCCTGCGATCATATTTCGGCTCCGGCAAAACTCAAACACCGTAACTAATCAAAAATCTTGTTAAAATAGGTTTGTTTGCAATTTTCTATACATATTTCTTTCGTTTGTCTTCGAAACACACATGCAATATAATAGGTGTCCACAGGCGGTCCAAGGTCCGTATGTGTAGGGGGTACATGGTACGGGGGGGGTGAGTGAGATCCGGGCGCCTGGAATAACCAAAAATTTTTTTAAGTCTTCCCAATTTTTGATCATAACTTCCTCATTTTTTCTTAAAATTTATAAAATTTTGTTCATAATTGTTGTAATCGGGGGTGGGGTGGGTTAAAAGTGGAATAGGCAGGTCCGATGGACAAAATATAATATTATATCAATAAGCAGCAGGCACCGGAACTATAAATTTTAACCATCACCGATCCTGGTCTTATCAATTAAAGTAAAATAAATGAAACTATTAACAAACGTCTTGCTTGTTGGTAGTGAAAGATGAACACAATATGGTTTTACCGGTGAATAACGTTCCTTTTATTGCATTAAAAGTGCATTGATCATAAAAATACATTTGATATCTATACTATGTGTCTAAGGTCTGTCAGCTTATGGTCCTACGTAGTTCCCGTTGGAGTTGTTGCGCTTGGGGCATGCCAGGGTGCAAGCTAAAATTTTCCTTATACTCACCACTTCTTTCTCATAATTTTTTCCAGTTTTTTCATAAAATAATTGTAATTTTGTTGACATTTTCCGCTCAGACTGTATGACCTCAGGAAGAGACTAAATATGACTTAGGGTGTCAGCCCCCCCCGTGAACCTGCTATATATACATACAGTACCGATATAGTTTACTCTCAAAGTTAAGTTGACTCACCTGATCTGATATGCAGACCAGGGTATGGCCTACTGAGACGTTACCTAAATCAAAACTATTGGACTAGACCTTGAATAAACTTGGATAATCCTTATTAATATAAGCGTGTCGAACATAATGTGATCTAAGTTTTATTTCAAGCTAAGAAGCACCCAATGCTTTATAGTTCTCATAATCTGATAGTCATAAAATAATCGTCGAAACCTTTTCAGCAACCAATAAACTGCCGAAACGACTATACACACCAGCAATGTATTACGAACAATTTGACTATATTTTCGACATGGTTCAAGGCATAGGAGCTAATTTTTCTGTCTCCATTTGGTTAGATCAAATTGAACATTGCTTGAAACTTCCTACTTTCATATCTTCATAGCTTCAGATATACACAGTTAAATTAGCTGGAAACGTCGGAACTCCAATTTCACATGTTAACCCCTCCCCTCCTAAGGTAATCAGTTTCAAACATTTTTCGATGTTCCAAATTTTGCCCGGTGATGAATCACTGTGACCTGATGGTTCGCACTATCACTAAAAATACTGTTTGTTTATTTCAGTTTTTTGTTGTTTTTCTTGCACTTTCAGCATATGCCAACGATGTATTCGTAAAATGGATCATCATTGCCCGTGGGTAAACAATTGTGTCGGCGAGTGCAATCAAAAGTATTTTGTTCTATTTACAGTGAGTGGCTACGTTCGAATAAATTGAGATTCATATTGTCGTACAGTGTTGTTGATTAATTATGCCAAGAGTGTCTTAGAGAAGAGTATGAGACTTCCCTGCACTCATATGTTAGCCCGTGTTTGATGACACAGGCGTTTTCGGCCTGACAAGCCGCTCTGTTTTAGGAGGTTCTCATGCAGAGACCCCCAGTTTTAGGAGGGATAGCTCGGACCCTCCACCCTTACTTTGGGTAGGTCGCTTGAACCGATAGCTGCTTATAAACCCGCCACCCCTCCCCTCCCCCCCCCGCGCGCAAAACTGGCGGGAGGGAGTTGACCAGGCCGGAAACGCCCGTGTCATCAAACACGGGCTAACATTAGAAGGGAGGGAAGCGGTATATTCTTCTCTAATGCGCTCTTGGTTATACTGAACCTAAAGTGTGCTAATCGTATCAACCGTAAAGACCGTGTTATATAATTTAATTTTAAAAATGTATATCGAGGCCTACAGTCAAAGGAAGTATAAATACTGGGTTGTTTCTTTGATTACTGATTTCGTACAGCACCCTGTTTGTATTCTCCCCGCGAGACAACGAGGTTTAGACGGTAAAATCAATGGTTCTAATAAATAAATGTCGCTTGCGGCCAGTGGACTATAATACAATTCGAGATAACATGTCGAACAATCTATGTTCGTCCGGGAACTCCGTCTTGTAATGGGGTTTGAAGGTGTACCACCGTTGGCGACAAGATATGTCGCGGTTAATCTTGAGTTGTTTTTCTGTAGGGCCTGGTATTATTTGGATATATATACAATGTAAACGAGTGTTCAAAAATTTTAGTATTAGCATTAAGTTTAATATTAATACATTAAATATTTCATTTTGTATTATTGTTACACCTGGTTATCAGGCAATAACCGGAACCGTCAAATTAATCCGGATTCAGAAACGGAACCTGGTCTTCGAAAATTATATCTAGTAAAACAGATGAAGGGCGAAAGGAAGGCAATGTGGATATAAAATGTACTAAAATAAATTTTACATTAAACTTAATGTATGACGATGACATTATTGCCTCTATGGACTTTGAAGAGGCTGATGGAGCCAAAATATTTATTTATCGATCAAGACGTCGGTTTTTTGGACTCCTTGCGAATGTACAGGCTTGCGTAAACTGCGTCAAGCTGAATGTTCTTGTAACGCATGGAGCATAGATTAGACAATAATTTTGCTCGGTCTCAAATTGCCTCCTTTTACAAGACATAAGTTCGTTACATGTCATTCCGTAGAAAACTTGAAATTATTGGTTTATGTGTTTCTAAAAGAAAATAAAAAGTTATACTATAATTTTCTGATCTTTTACCAGAGACATTGTTCGGGCTAGCGTTGGGCAACCAGTGCCCATCAATTAGATGATTGTGATTTGCTGATCAGAATGCTATAAGTGAGGCAAACTGTGATACTGCTGGCACAGTTTCAATATATATCAGGGAGTAACCGGAATTCCGGTTCTGGTTACGGCGAAAACGTGTTTCGCTTGCGGTTTCGGCAAAGGGCAAAAACCATACCGGAACCGGAATTCCGGTTTAAAAATTTGTTTGAAATTTTCAATATTTTTTGCTTCATCTGTAGCCGAGACATATGTAATATATGTATACAATGATCAAGCTCCAATACAAACAAGCAAGAGAAAAGATTAACTAAGCAATTTGCCGTGTGAGACGTAAGTACCGCGCATAATTTCAGTAAGATTTTTTATAATAACCTGCAGGAGTTTGTTAACAAATCAAAGCCAGATCGATGTTTGTAGCAGCTATTTTACACATTCATAAGTCTGTGCGGTACGTTCGAATTAAACCGGTCCAACTCGGCAACAGAGTATGGCTTAAGTAGAAATACTTAGCGTATACTTGACTAACATAATTTGTGTCAGCCAGCAGCCAGTGCGCTTGTACACTTATATATATATATATATCAGGGAGTAACCGGAATTCCGGTTCCGGCGAAAATAGTGTTCTGGTTCCGGTTCCGGCAAAGGGCAAAAACAATACCGGAGCCGGAATTCCGGTTTAAAAATTTTGTTTGAAATTTTCCACGTTTTTTGCTTTATCCTGCAATCCAAACATATGTAATATATATTATACAATGATCAAGCTCCAATACAACCAAGCAAAAGAAAAGATTAACTAACCAATTTGCCGTGTAAAACGTAAGTAGGGCACATAATTTGAGCAGGAATTTTTCATAATAACCTGCAGGAGTTTGTTAAATCAAAGCCAGGTCAATGCTTGTAGCAGCTATTTTACACATCCCGAAGTCTGTGGGATACGCTTGAATTAAACCGGTCCAACTCGGTAACAGAGTATGGCTTACGCAGAAGTACTTAGGGTATGCTTGGCTAACATAAATTGCGTCAAGCACCTGCCAGTGCGCTTGTAAACTTGGTAAATCAGTCTAAGTTGAAGTAAACTAACGTTATCTGCAACGCAGCTAGAAACTGCATTCTTGGCAATGAAACTGTGCGAGCAGCATCACAGTGTGTCTCATTTATAGCATTCTGATTAGAAAGTTATCATCATTATGATCTAACTGACGCGCACTGTTTGTTCAACGCTAGCCTAAACAGTGTCTCTGACCACTGATCAGAAAATTACCTATCTATTTTCTCTTAGAATCATATAAACCAATAATTTTAAGTTTCCTACAGAAGAACATACAACAAACGTTATGTGTAATAAAGGGAGGCGACTGGAGACAGAGCGAAAGTGTGTATTCTACGCTCCAAGCTTTGTAAGCATATATATTCGATTTGACGCAGTATATGCAATTGTGTATAGTGGAAGACATTTTTGCTCTGAATGTCCAAAAACCGATATATTTGATCGAAAAATAAACATTATTAGCTTCCTCAGTCTCTTTAAAAAAATCCAGAAAGGCAATAATACCGTCGCAATACATTAAGTTTAATGCAAAAGTTATTTTTAATGCATTTTAAATCCACTATACCTTCATTTCTTCCATCATCTGTTTTACTATATATAAATTTCGAAGACCAGGTTCCGGTTTAAATGGACGGTTCCGGTTGCTGGTTCCGGTTCGGGTAAATTTTGGTTCCGGTTATTCCCTGATATATATCAGGGAGTAGCCGGAATTCCGGTTCCGGCGAAAATCGTATTCCGGTTGCGGTTCCGGCAAAGGGCAAAAATTCCGGCAAAAATTTTGTTTGAAATTTTCCACATTTTTGCTTCATCTGTTGTCCAAACATATGTAACACACAATGATCAAGTTCCAATACAACCAAGCAGAAGAAAAGATTAACTCAGCAATTTGCCGTGTGAAACGTTAGTAGGGCACAGAATTCTAGTAGGAATTTTTCATCTTAACCTGTAATAGTTTGTTAACAAAACAAACCCAGGTCGATGCTTCTAGCAGCTATTTTACACATTCAGAAGTCTGCGGGATATGTTAGATTTAAACCGGTCCAACTCGGTAACACAGTATGTATTATGTAGAAGTACTTAGTTGTAAGCTTAGCTAACACAAACTGCGTCAAGCATAAGCCAGTGCGCTTGCAAACTTTGTAAATCAGTCTACATTGAAGTAAAGTAACGTTATCTGCAACGCAGCCAGAAACTGCATCCTTGGCAATGAACTGTATTCATTGAAACTGTACGAACAGTATAACAGTTGGTCTCATTTATAGCATTGTGATTAGAAAGTTATCATCATTTTCATCTAACTGACGGACACTGTTTGCCCAACGCTAGCCTAAACAGCGTCTCTGACCACTGATCAGAAAATTATAGTATTATACCTTATATTATTTTTTATTTTTGAACCACATAAACCAATAATATCAAGCTTCGTACAGAATAACATGTAACAAACGTATGTGTAGTAAAGGGAGGCGACTGGAAACAGAGCGAAAGTGTTGATTCTACAGAGCGAAAGTGATTATTCTACGCTCCATGCATTATAAGGACATTCATTTTGACGCAATATACGCAAGGATGTATAGTGGAAGGCATTTTTTGCTATGGAGGTCTAAAAACTGACATATTAATCGATAAATAAACATTATTTAGCTTGCTCAGTCTCTTTAAAGTTCCAGAAAGGCAATAATGCCATCACAATACATTAAGTTAATTGTAAAAGTTATTTTTGACACATTTTAAATCCGCTGTACCAGCATTTCTCCTTTATCTGTTTTACTATATATAGATTTCGAAGACCAGGTCCCGGATCCGGATTAAATGGACGGTTCCGGTTGCTGGTTCCGGTTCCGGTTATTCCCTGATATATATACAGTTCGTTCCCAAAACGCAGTTTGTGGCTGCTTTGCAGATATATTACTTTAATCCAATGTAGACTGATCACAAAGATTACAGGCGAACTAGCAGGTGCTTCACGCACTCTATATTGCCGAGGTACAGGTTAAGTACTTCAATAATCCATACTCTATTATCTTTATCAAGTTGGACCGGTTCAATTCTATCGTATACCGCAGACTTTTGAATGTGTAATCTTCTACAAGCAACGACCTAGCTTTGTTTTGTTAACAAACTCCTGCCGGGTGAAGATGAAAAATTCTTACCGAAATTGTGTCCTACTTACATTTCTCAGGATAATTTTCTGAGTTAGTCTGTTCGTTTGTTTGGTTGTGTTGGAACTTTATCATTGTGAATATAACGTATGATTGGAAAACAAATTATGCAAAAAATCTGGATAATTTTAAACAAAACTTTTAAACCGGAATTCTGGATCCGGCATGGTTTTGCCTTTTGCCGGAACTGCAACCTTAACACGAATTTCGCCGGATGCGGAATTCCAGTTGCTCTCTGCTGGCTATATATTTTTGTGATAAATTTGTAATTGTGTATTATTACATTGGATTTTTGCAACATTTTTTTCAGTTTTACATTGCATCAGTGTCATTCCATGGCCTTTATTGGGGTATATGGCAATTGTGGCTGTGTATCGAAGGGAACTACGGAGAAGGTATGCACAGGGTTTGCGCCTCGTTTTGTCAATTTATGGTAGCTTTAAAACCTGTTTGGATTGTGTGTTTGGGCTCCGTGAAGTTTGTGCAGGTTGCCAGTTATGCTCCAAAATTAGTAGTTAGTGTCGAGTATACAAGTATTGGCTTCGTTATTTCAGTGTTCATTAATTTTATCGTAATGGAGGTCGTCAATTAGTTGGCGTTCTAATCTTGGAAATGTATCCTTTAATTTTGTATCTTGAGAGACGCGGACAGTCTGACTGCTACTGCACCAATATCTCACGATGACGCACCAACCTGCTTATATCAACCTACGAATACCGTGGAACGTTGCAATAATGACAGCGATAGCCAAATTGGATTTTATTTTATGTAGCGTCCTTGCCTGAAAAAATATTAAAACGGTCGCTGTATCTGGTTTTCGTACCAATAAAAAAGTCACACGGCAGCAGGAAAGCAGTATAATTGATAATATTCTAATTCTGAATGTAGTGAGCCGAACGAGTGTAGCGAAGAGTAGTAAATTTCGACGGTGTCCGTTTCCGGTTTTTTAGGTGACAAGCATAACTCAACCTTGCATGGTGGATTGACTTGCGCGATAGCTCATTCAAAAGCCTAAAATATCTGTTTGTGCCTTTTAGTTCGGCGCACTAACTAATCTTTTGATTCCAACTCCGTCGGGGTATAAATGTGGACCAAACGAGGCTTAAGTTGGGCCAAACAAGGTCCGACAAAACACGTTATGGAATGTATTCCCACAACTGGTAAAGGCATCGTAGTTAAATTAGGCTAATTTTGTATGGCAAAAGCTCTATACGTCTGTATATCATGCTTTGCAACATGGCTTTTTTAGGAAGCAGGGTCTGGGTGAAAATGGGGTTTTCAAAGGAACATGATACCCAAAATAAACATAAACGACAATATATTTGCAACCGCTTTACCTATACGGGCACTACTGGTATCCTTTTGTAGGTTTCAGTCTCCAAATAGTTGTGCGTAATGTGCAATACGCGGAACATCGTGACAGATATTAGGATCATTTTGTAAGTTGATGCTCAGTATAGCTGCGCACATCTCTCTAAGATACTATTTTCAGCACTCAGAATTCACCACCTTATTTTACTAATATATAGCGTATAAACCCAGCCTTTCAAAGACATATTTTTGTCCCACCTTGTTTTTCCGAAAAGTTCAGTTAGAAAACTAATTAACTGATGGTTTTTTGCGAGTTGACAAGATTTTTCTCGGTGTTTGGATTCAGTGGTGCTGCTCTTGTGGCACAACGGATATTAATGATACGAAATACTTATCTCAATTAGCCTTTGTCGGACTCGATTGGTTGCGCCGACCTATTATTGCCAAATACCATTGACATTCTCAAATTGGCAGCAGTACAATAATTTATTGGTTATATATTTTCAATTCGATACTTTTCAGGTTGCAGCTACTTCGATCCGCCAGCGACAACTGTCCTACTCATTTGCCTTATTGTCGAGTGTGTACTATTTGCACTTTTTACAGCGATTATGTGTGGTAGTCAGATCTGGGCCATATGTACCGACGAAACGGTAATTTATTCTTGTATATTTTGAACTAGATTCTTTTCAGGTTGCAACTACTTCGATCCGCCAGCGACAACAGTCCTTCTCATTTGCCTTATTGTCGAGTGTGTAGTATTTGCACTTTTTACAGCAATTATGTGTTGTAGTCAAATATGGGACATATGTACCGACGAAACGGTAAGATAGTGTAGCTGTATCAGTATAGTGTGAATTTTAACCACATCCTGGTTCTTTTTCCTTCAAATGGTGATGCGTCTACTGCCTGGATGCCATGGCATTTACAAATGTTGAACGCAGTTACACACACAATAGCTCCCGATAGTTTTCTTTACTGTAAGTATTTGCAGTTTAAGCTTAGGAAGTAGTTAACAATTTTTATACTACTCTTGCGTGGGCACGAATGAACGAAGCTCGAGACTTTGGCTACGCAGATCTGAATTGGTGCAGCGTTTGGTGCTAGGTTATGATTGGTGGTGAGATGGTAGCAAGACGCAGTTTGACGCTTTGAATCTGTGTAATATTTATAATTTTTTTGATTAAAGTGATTTTTGAGTTGCTGTCGTATAACTTTTCGTTCGGTATACAATTATAGTTTCGGAAGGTGAACTAATAGCTAGTGTGTAGCTTGTGTATCGTCAGAATCGTGAATTCGGAGTGTTGAATATGTAGAGACGTACACAGCTACAATACTCGCCACGATTTATTGGTAGTCACTCGCAACTTGATCGTTTTGTTTTCACATTTTATAGTTGTTTTTGTTCGCTCGCGCGTGGTGCGACAATTGTGGCCACTACTATATATTGAGCAGCATCTTACAAAATGAGGCAAATATTAGCGACGCAGCTTAGATAGTTGAGCATACCCGCTGATTGCGTATTTAGGGGCTCCCAATGACGAAGGATCAATTCCTGTACTAAATGATTCCAATAACATCTATATAAATAACTTTAAGGTTTGCGGAGATATTGCCGTTTGTGTGTTTTTGGTGTGATGGAACCATTCAAAAACTCATCTTGACACAACGCTGCAACGTAAATACGAAAATATCATCACGTCATTAGCAGTGGTGTAGAGGATAAATCTTGCTCTATAAAATGAGACCAACAGAACCCATATAACTCGAGTGATTACGAAGGTAATGTCGCTTTTCGTGTGTTTTGGGTCTCACTGCCTATTCATAATCCCATTTTTACACAACACTGCAACGTATATATCAACAATATCATCGCAGGGGATGAATTGTTCTTTAAAATGAAATTGCTGCGGAGATATTGATGTTCTCGTGTATTATTTTTGGTTCATGGGCCCATTTTGATCTAATCCGGCTCAAATAATAACTACAGCAGTGAACTATATTATGTGCAGCTATAGCAATACGAAACTAACCAA